>OVBE01010227.1:0-15212 GCA_900406425.1 Iberis pinnata
AAAAAGTGATAAGAAATGTTATGTACAAACCATGAAATTCAAGTGTTATCAAAGATCTCCATTTAAAAATACTTACTTTACATCCATTTGATGTATCCTCTATTTTTTTGAGCAGCCATTGAAATGATTAGTCTAACAGTTTCTAAGCGAGCAACATGAGCAAATACCTCATTATAGACGATTCCCTCTCTTTAGCTATAGCTTTTTGCTACCAATCTTGCTTTGTATCTTTCAAATTTTCTTGTAGAGTTCTTCTTTGCTTTATACACCCACTTCACACCAATCGCTTAGTGCCCTTTTGGAAGTGTATTTAACTCCCATGTATCATTTTTTTGTATCGAATTGATTTCTTCATCCACTGCCTTTCTCCATGTCTTATTTTCCATAGCTTCTTCAAATCTCATGGGCTCACAATCCGAAAATAGACAAAATAGGGTAAGGTTATCTTGATTTTTGGTTACCTCATAAAGCTCTTGTAGACTTCTAAAACGTGGAGTCCTTTCGCTTGAACTTTCTTCTTCTTGAAAACTTGTGGTTGGTGAAGTTGGTGGTATAGCTTGCTCATCTCTTCGTGGCTCCAACTCATCTTCTTCAAAAGATGGGACAAAGTTGTAGTCTTCATTATTTAAAATTCAATCTCATTCTCCTTCTTCATCAAAAATGACATTTCGGCTAGTGATTGTCTTTTTGGTATTGGGATTGTAAAGCTTGTACCCTTTGGAGTTGGCATCATAGCCAATAAATATATATTTTTGCTTTTGTCATCGAGTTTATACCGCTTCTCATCCGGTACATGAACATGAGAAAGACTTCCAAAAACTCTTAAGTGAGAAACACGGGGCTTTCCTCCACTCCAAGCTTCTTGTGGTGTTTTTCCTACAACGCTTCTTGTCGTAGATCAGTTTGATTGATAAACTGCGCACATGACTGCTTCAGCCCATAATTCTTTTGGCAGTCTCTTACTTTTGAGCATACTTCTTGCCATCTCAAGAATTGTCCTATTTTTTTCTTTTGGCTACTCCATTTCGTTGAGGAGATCTTGTGACCGTAAATTTTCTTCGAATCCCATTATCTTCAAAATACTTATGGAACTCTATAGATGTGAAATCTCCTCCACGGTCGGATATCATGGCTTTGATCGTAAGACCACTTTCCTTCTCGACTTGGGATTTAAACTTTTTGAAGTTCTCAAATACTTATGATTTTTTTTCAAAAAGTATACCCATGTTTTTCTTGGAAAATCATCAATAAAGAGAAGAAAGTAGTTACATATGTGTGTATAAGTTCCGATGGCTTCCTAGCTCTAGTGTCCGACTCCTTTGGAAAACTCATTTTGAATTGTTTTCCAAGTAAACATCCTTCGTACACTTGGTTTGGATGATTAATGCTAGTAAATCCTCTCACCATTTTTTTCTTGGAAAGTAGTTCTAATTCTCCAAAGTTTAGATGCCCAAATTGAAGATGCCAAAGCCAAGACTCCTCCTTGCAACACATATTGAGACATTGTGAAATGTCATTTTGAATGTTAAGGACAAACATTCTATTCTTTGTCATCGACACCTTGGTTATGAGATTGTTTGCATGGTCTCTTATACAAAGGTTATTATCCTTTAATCGAAATATCATAACCTTTCTCTAAGAGTTGTCCAAGGCTCAAGATGTTGGTCTTCATGCTTGGTATATAGTAGAAATTGGATATAAATTGATGATCTCCATTCTTTAATCAGCTAAGAATATTTCCTTTACTTTTCACCTCCATCTTCGATTCATCTCCTAATGCTACGTTTCCTTTCACCGATATATAGAGTTCCACAAACATGTTTCCTTTCCCATACATATGATTGCTTGCACCGCTGTAGAGGTACCATTTTTGAACATCATCTTGTTTATCTTTCTTATGGGCCATCAACAACATATCATCTTCTTGAATTATTTCTTCAACATAGTTAAACTTTTCTTCAAGTCGATTTTTCGTCGGAGCTTTACATTCGGAAGCATAATGTCCCAATTTTTCACACTTATAGCACTTAATGCTTGATTTATCGTACCTTGATTTAACAATTCCTCTCCCTCGTCCTCCTGATGAGATTTCTCCATGTTGGTTGGTGTTGAATTCATGGGGCCTCCAACCTCGTCCATTTCCATATACTCGACCTCGTCCTCGGATTTGACCGCCTCCTCGTTTTGGATAATTTTAACAACTTTCTTCTTTGGTTTGATTAATTCGCATCTTGAGAAATATGTCAGCAATATCTTCATTCTTTTACTTCTTTTCTTCATAAACTTGTAGCAACTCAAGAAGTTGTTCAATCGTCATAGCCTCCAAATCTTTTGTTTCTTCTATGATGGTGACAATATGCTCAAATTTTGGCGTTAATTATCTAAGAATCTTCTCCATGATTCTCACATCATCTAATCTCTCTCCATTTCTTTTTAGGTTATTAGTAACCATTAAGACTCTTGAAAAATAATCGGAAACGAGTTCTCCTTCCTTCATTTGCAATGCTTCAAATTCTCCTCTTAGAGTTTGAAGAGTACCTTTTTAACTTGATCGGCACCCTTGCAAGAGGTTCGTAGCTTCTCCCAAGCTTCTTTTTCCGTCTTTGCACCCGAGACTTTCTCAAACGAATCTTCATCTAATCCTTGATAGATTAGACATAGAGCCTTCTCGTCTCTCTTCTTTGAGTCTCTCAAACTATCACTTTGAGTTTGAGATAAACTACCTTCATTCTCCGGTTCAATGAAGCCTTTCTCAAATATCTCCCACACATCATGTGCTCCTAAGATAGCCGTCATTCTAAGACTCCAATTGTCGTAATTGCTCTTTGTGAGCATCGAGACTTGGAAGGAAACACCATTGCTTCCCATCTTGTATAGAATATTCTAGCTCTGATACCACATTGTTGGAAGGAAGTATTTAAAGGTAGTGGAGAAAATGTTTATAATATTGGAAGAGAAAGGAAAATTTTGGAAGAGGAGATTTTTCTATGTAAAAGAAGTGTTTATGATTTCTTGATGATAAATGACAAAGGGAGTGGAGGTATTTATAGCCTCCAAGGTACAAAATATCCATAATATTTTAATCCTAAATCTAGAGAATTCTACCATAATATTTTTAATAAAATATTACAAATATCTAGATAGTTGTGTGAAGTATCAAGATTTTTATTCTCGAGGAGGTGGAAGATAATTCTAGATAAATTCTAGAATATGGATCAAGTTCTTGGATTTACCCCAATATATGAATATTGAACTAATGATCTAATACTTAAACTTGATCCAAAATATAACTTTACCCAAAATAAAGTTTGTTTTCAACATAGGCTTAGTAATGTTATTCTTTGAGCGAGTCACTATAGGGTGAGTATTCAGTGACACAACACTCTCTGCCAATGTTGGTGGAGATACATCACTAGGTGAAAGTGTTGGAGAAGTATCTGACGGTTTGTTGGCTGTCCATGGTGAAGTACTAGAGCACACAGAGGGTTGAGTAAGCGGCAAAGACATAGACAAAAGGGAGAGTGGCATATAGGAAAGAGGTTGAATGGGTGGAGACCAAACTGAAGTGACAGATTACTCGACTTTTGATCAACAATAACAAGTTGAGACGGAAAAGAAGTTTCAACAAATTGAACATGCCTAGACACGTATAATCTGTTTGCGGTTAGATCTCTACAAATGTAAGCACTTTGTGAAAGAGAATAGCCCAAGAATAAACAAGGTGTGGATCTTGGATCCAACTTATGTGTTGTGTAAGGCCATATCCAAGGGTAGCTGAGGAAACCAAATACTCGAAGTCTGGAATAATTGCGCTGGTTGTTGAAGTGTTTCTGGTATGGATTTGAGTTGGCTAAAGTAGTAGTGGGCATTCGATTGATGAGGAACACAAAAGCTGCAAAGGCAAAGATCCAATATGTATTCGGCATAGAGGCATGAGTCAACAGAGAAATTCTTGTTTCAACAATGTGTCTGTGTCACCTATCGGAGAATCCATTGGGCTCGGGTATGTGCAGCGGAGTCCTAAAGTACGAGACACCATTTGTTGCAAGAAAATCAGCAAGTGCAATGTATTCTTCTCCATTGTCTGTTTATAATGTGATAAGCTTAGTGCCAAATCTGTTTTCTACAAGAGCTTTCCATTTAATAAAAACAGACTTAACATTAGATCTCCTATGAAGAGGGTAAAACCAAATGTAGTGTGTGTGATGGTCTACAAAAATAACATAGTATTTATAGCAGTCCACGGAATGAACTGGTGAAGTCCATACATTTGAGAATACAAGCTCAAGTGGTTTAGTGCTTGAAAGAGAGGATGTAGAAAAAGAAATTTTGTGAATTTTATTGATAAAAAGTCTTTGCAAGTAACGTTAGATAAAGACTGAGTAATAAGAAGAGAAGAGACAAAAGTAATAGATTTTAAAACTGGTAAAACCGGGTGATCTAATTTAGAGTGCCAGGTAATAGGTAAAAAACACTTGACAAAGGAAGAAAACGCTGTTGGAGAAGCAGAAATTTGTTTTGGCCACTCATAACCCTTGTCATCCGCTTTTCCGGTCACTAGTTGAGCCCCGTGGCTATGTCCTTCAACTGAAATTCATTGGGGAAAAATTCAACATGGACATCATTTTCAGTACATAGTCGTTTCACAGACATAAGATTCTTCAAAATATGAGGAACTCTAAAAACTTTTGACAAATCAAACTTATGATTTTGAGTTAAGAGAGAAGAAAAACCCATGTGAGTTATTTTCAGTCTTTGTCCATCAGCAACAATAACATCATTACCTTCTGTGTACAGAGATTTTCTAAATCAGATGTTATGTGATGGGATGCCCCACTGTCCACAAGCCATGCTGAATTTTCTGCCAAGGAAGTCCCAACATGATGAGTGTGAGACGACTGAGTGTTGCCGGATTGATGTGATACCATCCTAAATAGTGGGCACTTATTGGCACGATGACCTTGAGTACCACACGCTTGCCGAGGTACGGTCGCGGTTGCCGGTTGCTGTTTTGATTTGTGTAATTTTTGTAGCGTGAGCTATTGTTTTGCCGCTGATTGTTGTTGTTGTTGCACCAGTTGTGCGAATGCTCATGATGAAATGTCTAAGACACAGATGTAACACTCGACGTATGAATCAGAGATTTATCAAACACAATTCTTATTAGAAATCTCTCAAACAACTTTTACAAAGCTTGTTTATTCAGTCTCATACAACATCCACACACGAATTTGATGCTGATCAATTCATAATCTCTTAAATCCCTAAACTAGATCTTCTTTTGTTTCTCTCAAAAATCAAGTCTAGGGTTTTTTCTTTTTCTCTCTAATTGAATTGTTAAAGCGCCTTCAATCTTTTACCAGCCTTTAAACAACTTCAATTCCATCGATTTGTTTTGAGAATCTTTCCTAAATTCTCTCAACAATATATCTTCTTAATCTTAACTAATATCTCTTTATTAAATATTAGTTAATTATCCTTTATACTTGTAACAGCTCATCTTCGAGCCTTTATCACCAAGTCATTCATCCACGTCATCTTCTTTAATTCTTTAACATCATCCTTCTTTATTTCTTTAAAAATTCCAGACTCAACATTCTCCGCCTTTTTTATCTGAATCTGTGGTCTCAAGCATCTGAAACTTTAAACCATAAAACTCGAAACATACATGCACAATAGAAATCAACATGCATTAAACCGATAATCATTCACATTAGTCTAGCACCAAAATAGAACCAAAAGTCATCAAAAGTCATAATCCGAACTACATATCCTAGAGTGTCTAGTACACTTTAAAACCAAAAACAAACTTTTATCCAAAAACAGACTATGATTAGCTCCATAGCTCCCTAATACTTCATTAATCCTAAACATCCACTAGATTTCTACTGAACCATCACTCTTATCCTCATCTCCAGGTTCTCCAGGTTCTGCTGCCTCAACTTCTTCATCACTGCTACTAATAGCATCATATTCTCCCCCTGCTTGAGCGCATATTTAGATAAAAAACACTTACAAGTTAAAAAGAAACTAGAGAAGACAATGCAACTTACCTTGAATCTTAAGGAGGAATTCTTGAATAGATTGAGAAAACGCAGTAGCAATGCGTTGGAGATCCCCTTGAAGTGTAGATGAATTTATGTCATTCGAATCTGCAAACCCTCGGTCGGCTTTGGAATCATAAGCAGACAGAGAAGGACCAGTTGACAAAGGAAGATCCTGTGGCCGAGGTCGAAGAACTCTCTGAAACTCCAGAATCTGATAAATCAGATTGGGATAATAGATCCGCTTATGAACCCTGTCGGAACTCTCCGCATGTTCCAACACTTTCTGGTAAATCAACTCTCCAAAGTTGATCTTCTTTTTCCCACGGATAAGATACATTAACCGAATCCGTTCACTTACCATCTTCGTCTTGTTGGTAGATGGTATCCAGTTAGAGCAAATGATCGAGTGTAGGATGTTGTTGGTGAGTGTAAGATGTTTTTATTTAAGTCCTTTAAAACGCTTCTTACGTCCATCAGAGAGTGCCAAGGCTGCCTTATCAAGATCCACCCTCTTAAGCGCATAACCAGTTGTTTCAGCAAGAATTTGGAACAACTCATTGATCAGTTTAGCCGAGAACTCAAATACTTGACCTCGAACATACACCAAACACATCTTATCTTGTGTTTCCCTAGAGACTAGATTCGCCATAAATTCCCTAACTACAGAAGGTGAGTACGGACGAATGTCACTAACCGTATGAATCAAACCAACGTCGGTCAGAATTTCCCGAATCTCATTGAGCCGAGACTCATTCCGTGGCAGCTGTTTCTGATCGAAAAAGGTTCTTGCTTGAAATTCTTTAAACTTTGTACGTGCCTTCTTTGTCAGAAAAGTAGGACTAAACGGCTTGGCCTTTGAGTTGAATTGGAAGAAATTTGGTTGAGCTTTGGTTTTGGCTTGAACAGCTTCTCGATTCATCATGTAGCGTTGATCATAGGAGTCGGAAAAATCGGAAGGCTCTCGTCGTCGTGGGTAGATGCAGTAGGAGTCTCGGATGGAGGTTCCTTGGAAGAGTTGGACTCGGAATTGGAAGCTTCCATGGAGTGGTCAGTCTCGACCATAGGCTCTTTGCCGGACTGGAGAGTGATTGGGTTGAACGGTATCATTACCCGGTAGAGATTTTCTTGAGGCCGAGCCTCATTCTCTTCGTGAAACCTTCTTGCCGTGGTAATGGCAGAATCTCAAAGTTGAGTAGGAGTGAGCATCGGCGAACGAAGACGAGCCGATTGAGACCATGTCATACGCGGCATGGTGATTAAAGCTTCAAGAAATCGCAGAGACTTTTATGGGTGTGAGGAAGAAGATGAAATTCAGCGCAAAAAGGATGAGCAAAAACCCTAAGAGAAATTTACTCACAAAACTTGGGTCATTAGCTCATGGGCCAAGCCCAGACCAGATTAGAGAAACAATATAAAGCCCTTTCGAGCAAGTCCAACCTAGCTAAGGATTGAAGCCCATTCGAGCACACCAATTATGCAAAACAAATGCCCATAAACTCTTTATGACAACAGCCCATTAAATTAAAGAAATCCAATGTTAATGTAGAAGTCATCGATTTCGTTAGTTCAGAATAAAACCTTATTCACCAAATTATCACCTTAGCTATTGTGATTTAACATTAATCTGATGCATACTCAAGAAGGTTTCCAGTGACAAAGGATCACAACAATTGATTTAGTGAGGTACCCATGAGGATCAATTGAGCATGTTTCTAAGCTTTTATCATTTATTTTACAAGAAAATTAACTGCTCAGGTTTTCGGTAATAATATGAACCATAAATCAAAATTTTTAAGAAATTTACAACTTGTAACTCTAATGAGTAGCTATTTCTCAGTTGAGTAGCTGTCACATCATTAGATCACTTAGCATATAATCGTTAAACCCTATCATACAGACTTTTGTTGCATGTTTTTTAATTCAACCACATGTAGTTTACACTATCACACATCCTTTTGAGTTGAATATATATTTTTTTCTTTTGTGTAGCTTTTTCTCAGCCGAGTAGCTGTCACACAAATTTTTTATTATTTTATTAAACAGCTTTCAAACTTTGTGTGATAATGCAATACACCCATACTGACAGTGATCATGCTCAAATCTAGAATGTTGTTATCATCCTACCTCGAGATGAGTGTCAATCTTTTAGGTTACTACATGAGGTCTACTCATCCTGTCCAGACAGTGATCGAGCTCAGATCTAGAGTGTTTTTATCACCTAATCCGAATCGAGTGTCTTTCACACCAGACTCACACCACTTTTGTCTATATGAATAGAGACCTCCTTTCTAATATAAGTAACTTGTTACAAAGAGGTTTTTAGATAAAAATATAACACACAAATACATGGTTCATGACTTTCACCTTACCCTTTAAGCTAAAACTATTTTTTAAAGAAATTCACATATCCCAATTGCTTTACGTAAACATAAGAAAAAATTAAGATCAAGGGGTTTTGTAAAAATATTAGCAAGTTGATTTTCAGAAGACACATGCTCAATGATAACAAGTTTATCCTCAACTAACTCTCTCACAAAGTGATGCCTAATATCAACATGTTTTGTTCGAGAATGTTGAACCAGATTTTTTGTTATATTTATTGCACTCATGTTATCACAATTAACAAGAAGAGGGTGAGAGTGAATACCATAGTATGTGAGCATTTGTTTCATCCACATTAATTGAGTACAACAACTTCCTAGTGCGATATACTCTGCTTCGACAGTTGACAAGGATACATAATTTTGCTTTTTGCTATGCCACGAGATCACATTGTTTCCCAAAAAGAAACACCCACCTGATGTACTCTTCCTATCATCCAAACATCCAGCCCAATCTGCATCACAAAATCCTGCAAGGTTCGAATTAGTTTCATTAGTGAAATGAATTCCATAGTCAAGTTTTCCTTTAACATATTTAAGGATACGTTTCACAGCTTGAAGATGAGATTCTTTTGGTGCTGCTTGATATCTTGCACACATTCCGACACTATGACACAATCTGGTCTACTTGCAGTCAAATAGAGTAGACTACCAATCATTGCTCTGTAGGTTTTCTCACCAACAGATTTTCCTTGTTCATCCCGTGATAGTTTCTCTGTGGTACTCATTGGAGTTCTAGCTTCCTTACTGGTTTGCATATCAAATCTCTTGATTAGATTTCTTGCATAAGTACTCTGAGATATGACAATTCCCTTGTCTGTCTTCTTAACTTGAAGACCCAAAAAGTAGTTTAACTCACCAACCATACTCATCTGGAATTCTTTTGTCATGGTCTCTACAAATTGGTCAGCCATACACTGCTTAGTGCTCCCAAAGATAATGTCATCCACATAAATTTGTACGATAAGAATGTATGAGACACTCTCCTGAACAAACCGTGTTTTATCGATACTTCCTCTTTTGAATCCAGTCTTGAGTAGGAATGTAGCTAGACGTTCATACCAGGCTCTTGGAGCTTTTTTTAATCCATATAAAGCTATTTTCAACTTGAACACGTGGTTAAGGAAGTGAGGATCTTCGAATCCTTTTGGTTGAGCAACAAATACTTCTTCTTGAAGAACACCATTTAGAAATGCACTTTTTACATCCATTTGATATAACCTGATTTTGAGTTTGCAGGTTATTCCAAACAGCAAGCGAATTGCTTCAAGACGGGCTATAGGCGCGAAGGTTTCGTCAAAATCTATTCCTTCAATCTAACTGTAACCTTGGGCTACTAACCTGGCTTTGTTTCTCACAATGTTTCCCTCTTCGTCGATCTTGTTCTTGTAGATCCATTTAGTTCCAACAATGTTGACCCCTTCTGGTTCTTCCACAAGATCCCAAACTTCCAATCTGGAAAATTGCTCTAACTCTTCATGCATGGCTGCAACCCAAAAATCGTCTTCCGGAGCTTCATTTACATTCTTTGGTTCAACCAATGACAAGAAACAAGCCATTCCAACCATCTCCTTAAAGTTAATCTTCTTCTTACGAGTTACTCTCCCATCATTTATCTCACCTAAAATGTCACTTGATGAGTGATTCTTGTGAACCTGGATTGGTTCTGATGTGTGAGCTTCTTCACCTAGTGGATCTTCAGTATCCTCGGATTCATGATGGTTTTCATTCATAGCTGGTGCGGAGTGTCTGAGACCCTCATCATAGTGTGATACGTCCTGCATTGCATAGTTCTGGTTTTCATCAACACCATGTTAACAGACTCCATTATTATCTTGGACTGATAATTATACACTCTGAAGGCCATACTGTTCGTGGCATATTCAAGAAACATTCCTTTATCACTTCTAGAATCGAACTTTCCCAGACTGTCTTTGTCGTTCAGAATGTAACATATACAACCAAAGGTATGGAAGTAGCTTAGATTGAGAGTTTTACCTTTCCAGATCTCATAAGGTGTTGTCTTAGTTCCTGGTTTTACATAAACCCTGTTGATTATATAACAAGCTGTGTTAATCGCTTCTGCCCAAAACCGAGGTGACACACTATTTCCATGAATAATAGCTCGAGCCATTTGTTGAAGAGTTCTGTTCCTCCGTTCTACTATTCCATTCTGCTGTGGAGTTCTTGGTGCAGAGAACTGATGACGAATTCCTTGATCTTGACAAAACTTCTCAAACACTTCATTATGGAATTCTCCACCATGATCACTTCGAATCTGTACGATATTTCCCTTTTTTGACTTTAAATGTAGTGCTAAGATTCTGAAACTTTCAGCAACTTCAGATTTCTCCCTTAAGAAACGTACCCAGGTATATCTTGAGAAGTCATCTAAAAGCACAAAGATGTATCTGCGTCCTGCAATGCTTTCAATATGAAAAGGCCCCATCAAATCCATGTGAACAAGTTCTAAAATCTTCTTTGAACTGATTTCAGTAACTTGTTTGTGTTGGACTTTGACTTGCTTTCCTTGGTTACATGCCGCACATACTGTTTCAGTTATCTTTTCTAGGTCTGGTATCAACACGCACTGCTCCGGCACTAATCAATCGAGTTAGTCCATAAGTGCTCATGTGTCCTAGCTTTCTGTGCAATAAGTCTAGTTTTGATTCAACACCAGTAGAGAGACAAGACATCAATGGTCTCCAAAAATAGCAATTATTCTCTGATCTTATGCCACACATAATTAGATCACCTTTCACATTTACTGCTCGACAATCTACTCATGTGAATGTTACTTCAAGACCATCATCACATAACTGACTAACACTGATCAGGTTTGCCTTTAATCCTTCCATGAAGTAAACATTAGCTAGTGGTGGCTGGTTGTCTTTTGTGATGGATCGCATTCCTTGAATTTACCTTGAGCACCATCTCCAAAAGTCACTTTTCCTCCTTTAATCTCAGTGTATCTTCCAAGTGTGTCTTGAATCCCAGTCATATGACGCGAACATCCGCTATCAAAATACCATGGAGTTGATTCAGATGTTGCTACTGTGAATGCAACCCTACACTTTAAATCATTGTGATGTAGGTCGTCTCCTGCTTCTTGAACAGCTTTTGAGATAGACAGATTGCAGACTAGGTTCACTTCATCTTCCTTGATTCCAGTAATTTAATCCCTTGAGTCAAGACCTTGTGACTTACTTCCTGTTGCTATCTGCCTTGTATGCTTAGCCACCCATACATATCCAAATCTTCTTGGTTCTGGGAATACAACTCTTAGTTTCCAAGCTTGATAAACATGATGCTTCAGCCTTCTCTTGTTATGGTACCTAGTGTCTTTCACACTGGATTTACACTTTTCGGCTGATGGGTTTCGTATTTGATTGACCCGATCTTTGTGATTCAACTTCCTGTAAGTTCTTGGCTTCATGGGTTTCATATTCTGGATATGTTTTTCCTTTGCAGCAATGAAGTTTGACAGATTTGAGACATCAACACGATCCGATGATTTGTATCCATTGTAACCCACTCCCCAGTTGACTTTTGAAGGTTGTCCAACCGATAGAATTTAATCCAAGTCTTTTGTCCCACTGTTGAGAATCCTAATCTTCTTGTGATTCTCAGTGAGCTGGATCTCAAGTGATTGAGTTTTCTTTCGTTCATTGTTGGCCCAACAGTCCATCTGTTTAATGGTTTCTTCAAGTTGAGCATTCTTTTCAGTTTTCTCTTTTAGCTCTTGTTGAATTTTCTCGAGCGACTCTGTTGTGTTCAGATAAGGTTTTCTTTTCTCCATCTCCAGAATATTCATTTGAGCTTTCATCATTGCTTTATCCTTAACAAGCTACAGATTTTCATTGCTCAAGGAAACCCAATTATCATATAGAATACGATATTCTGCCTTTGCATCAACTTCTTCATCCTCATCTGAATCAGTGTCTGACTCAGTTTCTTCTTCCTTCGTTTCTTCATGAGAAGTCAATGCAACAAAATTCAACAAAAGCTCTTCATATGAGTCATCGTTGTTCTCAGATTCAGTATCACTGAAGCACAATAAGGATTTCTCCTTTCCTTTAATTATGCTAGGACATTATAGTCTTGTGTGCCCCATGCCTTTGCATTCAATGCATCATAATTCCTTCCTCTTATCTAGTGGACATTCATTCTTGAAGTGTCCATATCCTTCACACTCATGACACTGAAGATCCTTTTTCTTATTCGATATTTCATCATTTTTTGCTCCACGATCTCCACTGCTTTGTTGATTCTTACAGGATCGAGGCTTTCTTTTTCAATTCTCTTAAGAATTTTGTTATAGTTTCTAGCTAGCAAGCTCATGTTTTCTTCCATCTTTTGTATACAATCATCTTCTCGATTTGCAACAAACGCAATTCTCTTTTGCTTTGTACTTGGTTCCTTTGGATCATCTAATTCCTCTGCTTTTAGCATCCCAGCCAGTTTATCAAATTTCACATCATCAGTATTCATGGCCATTTTTAAAACGGCTTTATGAGCTGCACATCTTTCGGGAAGAAACCTCAACAGCTTCTTCACTAGTTTCTTCTCCTTATACTTTTTCCCTAGTACTGACGCCTCATTTGCAAGTGTACTAAGTTTAGAGATGAAGCTACTGACCGATTCATCTGGTTCCATTTTCAGATTCTCAAATTTAGAAGCTAGGTGGTCAATACGAGTGCGTTTGACACTGTCGTCACCCTCAAAATGATTGATCAAGGTGTCCCAAGCTTCTTTTGCAGATTCACATCCTTGTATGATTTTGAACTGATCCAGATCTACAGCTGTGAAGATATTTGTCAATGCTTTTGAGTTGTACATAGATGCACGCTTTTCACCTTCTGCCCATTGATTACTAGGTTTAGGAATTTCCTTTTGATCTTGGTCCAGAACAGTAGGTTCTTTCCATCCATTGACTACAACAGTCCAAGCATCTTCATGGATTCCTCGAAGAACATGTCTCATCCGGGCTTTCCAGTACCCAAAGTTTCCTTCATCCAGCATAACTACCTTTTGAACAACAATTAATTCTTTAGAAATATCCATGTCTTAGCCAGGATCCCAATCTGATTTGGTTGTCCCCCTCTGATACCAAATGAAATGTCTAAGACACAGATGTAACACTCGACGTATGAATCAGAGATTTATCAAACACAATTCTTATTAGAAATCTCTCAAAAAACTTTTACAAAGCTTGTTTATTCAGTCTCATACAACATCCACACACGAATTTGATGTTGATCAATTTCTAATCTCTCAAATCCCTAAACTAGATCTTCTTTTGTTTCTCTCAGAAATCAAGTTTAGGGTTTTTTCTTTTTCTCTCTAATTGAATTGTTAAAGCGCCTTCAATCTTTTTCCAGCCTTTAAAAAACTTCAATTCCATCGATTTTTTATAGAATCTTTCCTAAATTCTCTCAACAAAATATCTTCTTAATCTTAACTATTATCTCTTTATTAAATATTAGTTAATTATCCTTTATACTTGTAACAGCTCATCTTCGAGCCTTTATCACCAAGTCATTCATCCACGTCATCTTCTTTAATTCTTTTAAATCATCCTTCTTTATTTCTTTAAAAATTCCAGACTCAACACATGAACTGCATTTGCTGTAATGACCTGATGTGGAAGAGCAGAGGCTTGGTGAGCCAGAATATCAACTTCGTGATTCAAGAAGGAGATAGAAGAGTCACAAATGTGGACTCCATTAACAACTGGTTTATAATCATCACTTAGCCCATCGAGAATGAGATCTGTGAGATCTTCATGATTCATTGCATGACGAGTAATGCCAAGGTATCTGATTTGATTTTGATTTGTTGCATGTATTCGTCAATCGTTTATGTCCCTTTGATGCACTACTTCAGTTGTAGCTTCAACTGTTTAATGTGTCCTCTTTTTGGTTTTGCGTAGGTTGTGGGGAGTGTGATCCAGGTTTCAAGTGTTGTGGTTGCGGTTGCAATGAGTGGCTGTTGTGCCATCTTAATTGAACCGAGGAGAGCACTGTAAATAAGGTTGTCTTGCCCAAGCAAAAGGTGTACTCTGGATTTGATTCTTCAACACCGTTAGTCACTACAGTCATTGATGATGGTTTGATTTTTTCATCAATGTGTTTGAGAAAATCATATCATGTGAGAAGAGATTTGATTTGAGCGCTCCAAGTGAGGTAATTTGCAAGTGATAGTTTTGTCACATTCTGCATATTAACAGTCACTAGGTTTGATATAGTGGACGGAATAAGAACATCGGGAGTGGAGACAGAGGAGGTTGGTGTCGTCGGAGCCATCAATTTAAGGATCAAGCAGCTCTCGATACCATGCAAAGAAGTTAAGAAATGATCCTATTGATAATATTAATAAGGTGTACACTATTAGTATATTGTATATATATACAGATGCCGTATAAATATCTATATGAACTGAGAATCTTAACTATACAGAGTATATCTCAACTAAAGTATAACTAAAGTATAAACCTGATGGTACGCCTTATCCGCATAGTCCAGAGGTAGTTCGCGACCCTAGCCTTCCTCCAAGAAGGTTCAAGCCTCATTCAGCACCACAGTTCCCAGGTTTTTCTGTTTCTACAAATAAGGACTTCTTGGATCCTCCAGTTCAAGACTTAGTTGATGTCGATCCTCCCTGTGAAGGGGTCCCCCCTCTAATATTTAAATGGACATACGGTCCTTTTTTTTGGAATGTCCGGGGTATTAATGATCCGGCAAAGCATAGTCCTTTTGTAAATTGGTTGACTAGCCACCAACCT
>OVBE01010228.1:0-15210 GCA_900406425.1 Iberis pinnata
TACAACATGGTCTAGGTGTTTCTTTACCACAAGATCATTATGCAATGACAATTTGAATTAGCTGAATTCCTGTCTAAGGAATTTCCTACGTACCCCTGTGATGGGGATCAAGTCGAGGTCGTAGTTCACTGGTTTGAAAGGTACATATATTCATGGAAATAAAAGGGGAAATCATTTGCTAGTTATCAACAAAAATATTTCTTCAAGTGTTGAGCGTTGTGTCGCTCTTCGTTTCCTTCTGTGTCTTCTAGTTCGTATACTCCTGGCTTGATGACCTTAGATATTTTGTATGGTCCTTCCTATTTGATGCCCAGCTTTCCTGCGTTCTTTTCAACCCTTGAAGGGAAGACTTCCCGGAGCATGAGCTCTCCTTCGACGAATCGTCTCTTCCTGATCTTTTTGTTGTAAAATCGTGCTGCGGTGCTGTGATCTTTCATCAACGGTATCTGCTACGTCGATGAGCATCTGATCATTTTGGTCCGTGTTCTGAGGTGCCAGTTCGACTCTAAGGCTGGGAACTTTGGTTTCAGCTGGTATTACTGCCTCGGTTTCGTACATCAAAGCAAATGGCGAGTCATTTGTTCCTCTTCTAGGTGTAGTTTGATAGGACAAGAGTACTCCCTCCAACTCATCTGCCCATCTGCCCTTTTTGGCGTCCAACCTTTTCTTTAGTCCGTCTAAGATTTTTTTGTTCGCGACCTCGGCTTGGCTGTTGGCCTGTGGGTAGTAAGGTGTTGAGAAAGTTAAATTTATGCACATTCGTTTGCAAAAATATTTGCATCGATCTGAGGCGAATTGGGGACTGTTGTCGATGTGGATTTCGTAGGGGATCCCATGGCGGAAAATTATGTTCTTCCAGATGAAGGACTCCATGTTCTCGAATTTAAATTTAGCGAATGATTCAGCTTCTATCCACTTGGAGAAATAGTCTGTTAGGACGAGGAGGAAACGTTTACGTTTCGATCTGTGCATTGGGCCGATTATGTCCATAGACCATATCATAAATGGGTAAGGCGCCGTGATGGATTGCATTTCCTCAGTTGGTCTGTATATCAATGGCGCGTGCTTTTGGCATTTTTCGCATTTCAACGCGTATTGCTTGCAGTCTGTGATCATTGTTCGCCAGTAGTATCCATATCGCTTTTGGCCTTAAGTTTTTTGGCGTTATATTTCTTTGGTGGCAAGATCCCATCTGTTATGTAAGCTAGTATTTCGATTCGCCAGTCTATTTCCACTTCGACCTCGTCCATTTCCATTGGGATCACGTCCTCTTCGACGTCTTCGGGATCTGGCTTGGCATTGTATTCCTCGATTGAATTTTGGATCACGCAGGTGGCTTTCGCGATGGCGATGCTCAGCCTATTGATGGTCTCAACTGGTATGACCCAGGTGGTTTGCGGGTCCGTAGTTGAGGCCAATGCGGCGAGGGCGTCGGCATGAATTTTTTTGCCTGTAGGGATCTTGACTAGGTCGAAGTCCGCAAATTCATTACATAGGGTTTTTACCATGCCTATGTACGCTTCCATTCTCTTGTCCCTCATCTCGTATACCCCAGTTAATTGGTTTGCTACTAGCTGGGAATCGCAGTAGGCTGTTACCCACTTGGCTCCGATTGTTGTTGCCATTCACAGCCCAAAAATCATTGCTTCGTACTCGGATTCGTTGTTTAATGCCGCGAAATCTAATCGAAATGATTGCTCGACCATCTCCCCGGTTGGGGCAACTAAGCGTACACCTACTCCGGAACCGTGTTTCGAGCTTGCCCCGTCTACGTATCGTGACCATTTTGCTTTGTCTGGTTGTATTGCTGGATTCATCTCAGGTGATAATTCTATTAGGAATTCTGCCAAGACTTGAGATTTTGCGCAGGTTCGGCTTCTAAATTCTATGTCATGCTCCCTGAGCTCGATAACCCATTTGGACAGTCTCCCCGACTAGTTCGAACTATGCAGGATTGTTCGCAAAGGTTTGTTCGAATACACCACGATCGAGTGAGACTGGAAATAAGATCGCAACTTCCGTGCCAGGGCCAACTTCTCTATCGTCGGGTATCTGGTTCCGGTGTCATCTAGGAATTTGCTGAGGTAGAAGATTGACATTTGGTTGCCTAGCTCTTTGCGTACAAGAAATGAGCTGATTGCGTGGGATAACACAACTATGTAAAGATATAATGTCTCCCCCTCTTGAGGCTTTGAGAGGACTGGCGGTGTCATAAGGTAGGTTTTCATTTCTTTGAATGTTGATTCGCATTTCTCGTCCCAAATGAATTTCTTGTTCCCCTTCAGGAGGTTGTAGAATGGAAGGCACTTTTCAGTTGATTTGGATATAAACCTGGTCAGAGCGTCTATGCATCCAGTCAGTTGCTGCACTTCTCTAGTGTTTTTTGGTGATGGCATTCTCAATAGCGCGTTGATTTTTTTTTGGATTAGCTTCGATCCCCCTTCTTGCCACCAGGTAGCCGAGGAATTCCCCCGAGGTTACCGTGAACGTGCACTTGACTGGGTTCAGCTTCATCTTATAGGTATTTAGTATTTGGAAACAGGTGCGTAGGTCGCCCACGTGAGTATCTTCGTCGGAGGATTTGACAAGCATGTCTTCTATGTAGACTTCCATTGTTTTCCCCAACTGTTCCGAGAACATTTTGTTGACTAAGCGTTGGTATTTTGCGTCTGCATTCTTTAGGCCGAAAGGCATTACTTTGTAGCAATAGATGCCTATGTCCGTAGTGAAAGCAGTCTTTTCCCTATCGTCGGGGTGCATGAGTATTTGGTTGTAGCCCGAGAAGGCGTCCATGAATGAGAACAGTTTGTAGCCGGCTGTGGCTTTGACGAGCTGATCTATGTTTGGCAACGGGAAACTGTCCTTGGGACACACTTTGTTTAGGTCGGTGAAGTCTATGCAAACTCTCCATTTGCCATTCTTTTTCTTTACCACTTGGGGTTGGCCAGCCATTCCAGATATTTCACCTCTGTGATCGAGCCTGCTCCTAGAAACTTTTCCACCTCGTCGCTGACTGCCTGAGCCCGCTCGGCCCCCAGTTTGCGCTTTTTCAGTTTAACCGGCTTGTAGATTGGGTCCGCATGTAGCTCATGAAACCTAATGTCCAAGTTTATGCATGGCATATCTGTCATGTTCCACGCGAAAGTGTGCTTATTCTCCTTGAGGAAGGAGATCATCTCCTCTTCAAAGTCTTTTTGGAGTTTCGACCCTATACCGACGCAGCGCTCCAGGTATCCTGGGTATATGCAGTATTGCGTCACCTCGTCAAGCTTGGGTTCCTCGTATGTCGGCTCCACAGGTGGGGTGAGCTCCCCAATCTGTAGTTACTATAAGGACTTTTCTCTGAGTTTGAGTTCAGCCAGGTAGCAAGCTCAGATTGATCCATGGGACAGCCTTCATTACGTTTATACATGGTGTCCCCAGGATTGCATTGTATAGTGCCGGTTTATCAATTACTGTGATTATCCTTGACACCCCATATGCGTGCATTTGTAGTTTGATAGTTCCGGCTGTCATGCATGTTTCACTGGTGAAGTCGGTCAGCGACACAGGTGGTCCTTTGATTCGCGAGAGGTCTATGTCCATCTTCGCCAAAGTTCCTTTGAAAATTAAATCTACCGAGCTCCCTGTATCTATGAGCACTCTTGCGATTTCGTACTCCTCAAGTATCAATTCGATGACTAGGGGGTCAGCATGAGGGACATCTAGTCCTGTTGTGTCCGTTGCATCGAATGATATAGGTTCGCCTGTCTCCAAGGGCTTGATTTGCCATTTCTGACACGATGTCTCCCTGCGCCCATATGCTTTGATTGCAGTTACCAAGTTTAGGCCAAACTGGTGGTTCCCATGATCATATTGATCCAGCTTTTGAATGGTGGGGTCAGCGTCATTTGAGGTAGTTCTTCTCGGTCTTGTTTCGGGGGGTTAACCTCTTCGGATAGGTCTTTTGTCCCCTGCTTGAGGTTGGTTGTCTTCGCCTTACCGGGTTCTACTAACTCCCCAGAGTGGTATTTACTGAAAAGGAAAGAGTTGAAACTTCTACATTCCTCGGTGGAGTGTTCATCCTGATTGTGGTATTCACAATGCGTTTTGACGCTTCCTTGCTCCTCAGGTCGTTTCCATTGATTCCAAGATCCATTCTTAGGTTTTCCTACAAAAAACGTTTAATTACTCAACAGGGGGTTTTGCCTCGGGGTAGCGACCTGAGTCACTTGACCCTTTTCTCGGGTTCGTTTCCGCATTTTGATTAGGTCCTCTTCGATTCGCGCAAACACCTTTCCTCTATGGAGAGCATCGTTGATCGTCGCTGGCGGATTTAGTATTAGGTCCTTTTTGAATTCAGATTCTCCCCATACCACATTTTTGAGGGTAGCAGTTGCGGTGATGTCGGTTACGACCACTCGTGATATCACTTCTTTTAATATATCGATGAATTGTCGGAGGGGCTCATTTGGACCCTGGGTCATAGTCCACATATCTGCGTCTGAGATATCTCTCTTGATGTACACCGAGTAGTGTTTAAGGAACATCTGGCTCATCTGGTTGAATCTATGGATTGATCCTTCAGGAAGCCGTGAGAACCAGGTGAGTGATGGTCCCTGCAGGTGTACTGAACAGTTGGCAGTATCTCGTGTCCTTTTCGTGCTCATCGAACTGTGCTCTTCCGACTGCGATTCTGAAGGTGGTTATGTACGCGCTGGGATCCGTCTTTTCTTCATTGAAAGGGTTTTTGATCTTTCTGGGGTTTCATATTCTTGCATTCTTTATGTGTGCGGTATACAGGCTACATAGTGTTTTCTCCATTAGTCGGTCCAATTCTAGCGCCGAGCCTATAGCCTGATGAACTTTGGAGTTCATTTGTCAGACGACCTGTTGTAAGGAATCTATCATCTCGTGGATCTCCTTGATCGATTGCTGAGGTGGCTTGTAGGCGTGAGAAGATGGGATGTGGGAGTCATCCTCGAATGCGTCTGGTTCTCCCTTGGATTCCTCGGATAGGTCGGTTATGTCCTTCTCGTCTTCCGAAGCCTCGGGGCTTGGGGTGCAGTTCGGCTGCTTGGTCTGGCTATTGGTTTGGTCATCTCTCTAGTTGAGTTGTCCTCCCTCTGGGTTTCCATCGGTTGGGGTCCCTGTTGCATCAGCGCGGCGTTCTTGCGTCTTGACTGAGCGCGGGGTCGAAGTGAAGCGTAGCGTCCTGGAATTTCTCCCGAGACTAGATATCGTCATGTGGAAGTTCTGGTGGAGCAGTGTCGTGAAGGTGTTGCTTGGTCTAATCGTTTGGTCATTGTCTTTGTTAGGTCTGTGGATTCCTTTGCCATCTGGTCGAGCCTGTCTAGTAGGGATCTGTTTACGGCGTCTTGTGTCTCCAGTTTTTCGGACATGAATTGTAAAGATTGGAGGAGTGTTTGGATCGTGCTAGCATATCCGTCAGATGGTATGGATGTATTTTCTGTCATGGCAGAGATGGATTTGGTTGTGTTTTTCCTTCTTGCGTCAAAGAACTATTGTCTGCCCACACACGACACCAATTTGTGGATGCTAAAACCCACAATGAATTTTTAAAGGATTATCTAAATGAGAAATTTGTTGTTCTTGTCAAAATTAGAAAGAAATCGCAACACAAACTCAGGTCGAAAAGATATAGAGAAGAATAATATGTTCTTTATTGACCTTGATGAATGTGTTTTTACAGAGATAAAAGATAGATTGATTTCTTGGTTATAGTTCTAAGCCCCCAAAAGATTATAGTGCTTCATTTCTCTCTCTTCTTGCCTTATATCCCCTTCCGCCTAGTACGGGTTGTTCCGATCTTCTCGGGTCGTTAGGATCACAATCTCGATACTTCCCCCTTATCTCAGAACCGTCTGGACCTAGTCTTCTCTTCTCCAACTTGTAATTGCCTTCTACTCAGCTTGTCTACGACATGAGTAGCCGATCATTCACTTTCTGCGCCTAGGTAGAAATCTGTTGGGTGAGTCTTTTTGCATCTTGACACATGCTGAGCTGTTATCGAGGAAGTGACACCAGTTGGGTTGGAAACCTGCTAAGGGGGTTTCGACACCAACAAATTTTTCAGGTTACCGAAAGAAGAAGTTCTTAAGGTATATCAGACATTATTACTGGGATGAACCATATCTCTACAAGATTTGTAAAGATGGTATGTTCCAAAGATGTCTGGCTGGGGAAGAGATTTAGAATGTTATGTATCATTGACATGGTTTGGATTATGCTGGTCACTTCGCTACATTCAAGACGGTTTCTAAGGTACTCCAAGCAGATTTTTGGTGGCCCACTATGTTCAGAGATGCTCATGCCTACATCTCTCTCTACGATTCGTATCAGCGACGAGGGAACATTTCAAAACGAAACGAAATGCCACAAAACTTCATTCTTGAAGTAGAGGTTTTTTTATGTGTGGGAAATTGACTTTATGGGTCCTTTCCCTGTTTCTCATAATAACCTTTATATTCTAGCTGATGTTGACTATGTGTCTAAGTGGGTTGAAGCGATTGCTAGCCCTACTAATGATGCGAAATTGGTACTAAATATGTTCAAGTCTGTGATTTTTCCCAGGTTTGGTATTCCGATAGTTGTCATCAGCGATGGAGGCACTCATTTCATCAATAGGGTCTTAGATAAATTGAATAGGAAGCATGGGGTGCAGCATAAGGTTGCAACACCATATCACCCTTAGACGAGTGGACAATTGGAGGTTTCTAACAGGGAAATCAAAGCTATCTTGCAGAAAACGGTAAATGGATATAGGAAAGATTGGTCCTTGAAGCTTGATGATGTTTTGTGGGCATACAGAACTGCATTCAAGATCCCTTTTGGTACTACTCCTTTCAACCTTGTCGACGGTAAAGCTTGTCACTTAAATGTAGAATTGGAGCACAAAGCTGCATGGGCCGTCAAGCTGTTAAAATTTGACATAAAGAGCGTAGCAGAAATTGTCTCATTCAGCTCCATGAGATTGAAGAGATTAGGCATTTAGCTTATGAGAACTCCAGAATCTACAAGGAAAGGACTAAAGATGCACATCACAAGGAAATTATTCCACGATATTTTCAACTAGGTGATCATGTCTTGCTCTTCAATTGTCGATTGAAACTCTTCCCTGGAAATTTGAAGTCTAGGTGGTCTGGACTGTGGTGCGGTTGTGCGCAACAATCGTCAAGGAAATGATTTTCTCGTGAATGGACAAAGGCTTAAGCCTTATCTAGTTGCCTCAGATCTTATGGAGGAATATGAGATTTCTCTTTTTGATCCAACCTCAGTTTAGAGGTAAGTACCGTCAGGCTCATGATGTTAAACAAGCGCTGAGTGGGAGGCAACCCACAAATTTGTGTCTTTAGTTTAGTATTTTGAGTTTTGAGTCAGTTTAGTTTTTAGTTTACTAATTTATAACTTTTAGTTTTGAGTTCAAAGTGTTTCCGAAATTTCAGAAACAGGGAAGCTCTGGTCGAGGGTTCAGATGGATCGATCCCTATGTGGATCGATCGATCCATATCAACAAGAATTTTGCGAAAAAATCGATCGATTGATCCTTCATTGGATCGATCGGTCCATCGGGGTTCAAAATCGAGATTCACAGACGGATCGATCGATCCGTCTATAGATTGATCGATCCAAAATAACCCAGTTTTGCGAAAATTTGGATCGATCGATCCCTTCAGCGACCGATCAATTTGTCGTCCAGGTAAGTCGATCCTTACTTAAATTGAACCAGTTTTTAGAGAATAAACCGGGTTTCACTCTATTTGGACCGATTTTTCCTCTCTTCTTCTTCCCCAAACGATTTTAAACCCTCATTCCCCCAATTATCACTCTCAAACTTCTCCAGAACCTTGAAATCTCCATTGTTCAATCTCCACCAAATATCAACAAATTTTTTTCATTTCTTGAGCCTAATCCACACGATTTTTTGAGCTATTTCTGAATCTCCAATCAGTTTTTCGATTCAATCAAGGTATGGAATTTTTGGGGTTTATAGGGTTTTTGAATTTTTATTGATTTAGGTGTTGGAATTGGTTGATTGTGGCCTCATTACATGCATTTGATGATTATTTGGTACATGCATAATGATATTGGTTGATTTGTGTCGAAATTTTGGATTTTTGATAATTCAGTTTGAAAATTCAAAGGGATTTCAAGTTTTGTGAACTTTGGATTGTTCTAGGGAGTTGTTTTGCTTAATTGAGAATGTGGAATTATTTAGGATTGAACTTGGATTGCTAGGATATGTTGGCTTGGAATTTTCACTTGTGTTTTATGATTTTGGATGATTGTTTAGCTTGAATTCTTTCTAATTATGTGTTAGTATTGCTCAATCGTTGCTTCCGATTATCCATGTTTAATAGTGATTTCATTAGGATTGTTTTGAATTTTTGGAATCGGTTTCGTGTTATCGAACTAACAATCGATAGTATCTCAATTCATGCACATGGATTGTTGAGTGTATAGGTTTTAAATTAATAAGGTCACTCACTCTAATTTGAGATCTTTTTTCTTTTCAGAATGAATCTCTCTCCATCTGAAGATGATCCTATGCGATATGAGGGAATTGAAGAAGACCAACGGGTAGACCAACGTTGAAGAACAAGATCACGGACCGCACGACAACCACCACCACCAGCGGACAGTTCATCTTCACCACCTCCCGCGCTTAATAAGAAGAAAACAATCGCTAAATAAAAGGGGAAGGCGGTCGCTAGTAGCAGCACCAACCTAGAGGATGTAGAACAAGAAGATCCGATCCTCGATCCGAAGTTCACTCAATCTCCATGGCCTCGGAAACTAAAGACACAGTTCAACAATTGCTGCCTCGATTTAGTCATCTCCCAACTCAAGAGTCACAAGGGTTGGAAAGAGTGAAAGTTCACCGACAAATGAGATCAGTTTGATTTCATGTTCTACAACGCTCTGCTCAAGAGCTCGATGGAGCCAACCCGGTTTGCCTATCATGATACTTTGGCGGCACTCGGTGTAGATGGTGATGTTGTGGAGATCTTCACGAGAATGGGTCTCGAAACCTTCCTGTTCTGAGATTATCCTCTCTATCTCGATCTTGCGAGGAAGCTCTTAGCCTCGTTCCGCATTTATAACCCCGTTTTAAACCCGTGGAATCCATACATATCCGAAACTGAGGTAAAATTCTTTTGTTGCGGTATTCTTTACAGGATTCCGATGGCGGAGTTTGATCCTATTTCCATATTCTGAGCGGATGGGCACCTTCCCGAGCTGCCCAATTTCTACTCCTACACTGATTTGTGGGACGTCATTTGGCAGTATGAGTCTCGTGAGGTGAAGCTTACATGTATTCGCAACCCGGCTATCCGCATTGCACTCAATATCTTGGGTTGCATTTTCTACATTCGGGAGCCTGGAGGTGCAAGATCCAGCTGCTGCAGCAGGACCTTACTAGTGTCACTTCTCTAGAGAACATTCATTTTCTTCCGGGAGTTGATCGCTTGGAGGACGGAGTTGCACCAGTACCAGACGTGCCGCGACTTTCCTGAGAGCAGGTTCGGATTAGACGGTCCACTCAGAGACGGCAGCGGGATCCTAGTCCAGAGGAAGACTCCCCTATCCTACCTGATGACTACAGTGAATTCTGGTCATTTTTCCTTCTTCTGGATTTATTTTCATACCGGGACGGTGTGAAGTAAGTCTTGGGGAGGGGATATGATAGTTACTAACGTTATTTTGATGTTTTTGTTATTTTGGAAAAAAATTTCAAAATTTTTCGTTTTGTTTGGATAAGTCTAGTCCAGTCAAAGGAATAATGACCGGAATCTATGATGACTACTAACCTAGTGTATGTTCGATATCATTCTCTACATGACTACTGATTTAGATTAATTGCCGCACTTAGGATTGGTACCCTATTGACTGATTTCTATGCTTTTGAAAGTTCTGGTTTTTTGGATTGTCAATGATTTGATGCTAGATCTATTTGGATATGACTTAAATTTAATCTTAATTTTCTTGCTTTTGGTGTTGGTTATACTTTGAAAGTTGGGTATTTTACTCTTCAGTTCTCTGTAAAACCGACAAGTTCTTTCAGTGTGATATGAATCATTTCTCTCCCTCCCTTCAGAAAATAAAAAAACAAGTTCAGAAAAAGGGTTGAAAGCGTGACCTAGAAGTTCGTAGTCAACTCTAGCGAATTGCCGGCTGCTAAAAAAAGAAAAGAAAAGAAAAGCGTCATAATGCGAAGATAAAAAAAAGCAATACGAACAGAAAAAAAAAGAGAAAAAGAGGAAGTGAGAAAGGGGGAAAAGGGTCAGGACCAGAAGTCGTTGGATGCTGTGTTAGGTATGGGCGCTTTGATAGAAAAGATACTTTAACAAACATTTATCGATACCCCATAGGCAAGAACGCACTATTTGTACTTAATTGAATGTAGAGAGCTGGCTGAAATGATTTTATTATTTGATATCATTGGTTGTGTGGAGGTAAACAGTTAATTTGCAGAGGTTGTCTAGGATTGGTATCTTGTGGTTTTTGATGTCTGGTTGCTGAGATTCTGAGAGTTCCTGTGTGGTCCTCTTCAAACCTCTTCTTCAGATGTGGTTTTTGCTTTACTTGAGGACAAGCAAAGATCTAAGTCTGGGGGAGTTGATATCACTCAGTTTTAACGCCTTTTATTGGGTATTTATACATACTATTTAGCGTTATCCGAGTGTTTTCCTTGTGTTTTTAGCATGTTTCTCATGATTTTTGGTGTTTGGGACATTCTGGAGCAAAAAGGAGGATTTTTCGAAGAATTCAAGTGCAAATAGACTAAATGGACATGGAAGGACTGATTTGAAATGAAGAATTATCGATCCAGACCTGGGAAAAGAAGAGATCAATCGATCCAATGCACCTGAAGAATTATGTAAATTCAGAATGATCGATCCGTCTGTGGATCGATCGATCCCTCACGTCGAACTGAAGCAAAATCAAGCTAAAGGACGCATTTGACCTCAAGATCTATCATTAGTGTTTAATTATTTAGATTTTATTTTCTTTTATTTTCATACTATAAAATCCCTTTTGGCTTATTTTTATTTTAGAAGTTTTTAACAAGAATTTTTTATCGCTGAAGAGATTAGAGAGTTTTTCAGAGAGAAGGGATCTACATCTGTGATTTATGTTCTTGCAATCATGTCTGAGTAGTCTCTTTGTTAGGTTTTAGGGTTTTCCTAGGGGAAACTAGGTTAATTGTAAGGGTTTAATTGGGTGGATTGAAATTTGTTGGGTTCTCAGTCTAGATCTAAGTGCATGAATTAGAGTAGCTAACTAGTTCAATGATCATAGAATTATAAACTCAAAGGGATTTGGTTTAGAAGTCTAATATAATCTATATGAATAAGTGCCTTTGCTTGCGGGAGTATTGTCTTAGGGGCTTATAACCATATCGAATCTGAATTGCATTGCATGACCGAATTATCTAAATATGGCGGGAGTTTGTCTTTAGTAATTCGAGAATAGGGATCTAATACTTCGGGAATAGATTAGTCTATTGTTTTCTTTCGAGTTGGGAATTATTTTCAGCAATCAATCATGCATGTTAACCTTGACCTTTAACCTGAATACCTGCGGAATTCTCTATTGCCTAGCCTTTTTTAATTGTTTTACAACCGTTTTTACTTTATCGTTATTTTTATTTCTCGATTACAATTTCCGATTCAGTCTGTTCTTAGTTTAATTCGATTTAAAACCGAGAGTCGTACTTATCATTGGTTTTCCTTATTGTGTTTTATATTCTTTTTATTTTTGAACTCTATATAAGCTTTAGGATTAGGGTTTATTAGACACACAAAACACAAATTACAATACACAATTCATTATTTTTTTCTTTTGAGAGCTTTTTTGAGAGAGACGAATCCCGACACCTGTACTTTGGAGAAGAATTATGAACTCTCTTATTTTATTGAATTTGGGTTTTGAATATGCTTTCTTTATCTATGATTTTTGTTGCTTGGCTATGTCTGAGTAGTCTCTTTGTTAGGTTTTAGGGATTTCCCAAGGAAAACAGGTTTTGATAGTTAGGGTTTAACGTTAATGGATTCAATTTGTTAGGTTCTTAGTGTAGATTTGTTATCATTGCTTAAATTAGCCTGATCACCTAGCTCATGATTTTAGGTTAATAAATACAAAGGGATTTGGTTTATTTAATCTGACCTAGTCTAGATGAATAAGTGTCTCTGCTTGCGGGAGTATTGTCTTGATGCTTATGAACATATTGAATCTGTAATCACTACATGATTTAATTGTCTAATTTAGAGATCTAAGATTTCGGGAGAAGGCTAGTCTTTATTTCTTAGCAAATCTATCATAGGGATCTAATACTTCGGGAGAAGATTAGTATTTGTAATCTTTTGAGTTGAGAACTATTTTTATTTGTTAATCTTGCTTGTCAACCTGAACTTCAAACCTGAATACTTGTGGAATTTCTCTATGGCCTGGCATTTTAGTCTATTGATTTACATTCTTTTTAAATTATTTGCTTTAATTCTCAATCGTTCGAAAAAATCTCTCTTTTATTTTTGTCTTAGCTAGAATCGATTATTAGAACTAAGAGTCACACTATCGGGTCCTTATGGGATTCGACCCTTTACTATAATATAGTGATATGTTCTCTGCAGTGTAGTTTTAGGAATTAAAACTTGAACCTATCACTATGCTTTAGCGTGCTATACCCTGAGATGAATTTCAGTAGGTTCCACCCTGAGCTTAACTTTGGCAAGTTCTGCCTCGAGCTAAACTTCAGTAGATTATACCCGGAGTTGAATTTTAGTGTTTTCGCTTTCGAGCTAAGCCTCAACAGGATTTTTTTCGAGCTAAGTTTCAACGTGCTCTACCCAGAGCCAAACTTGAGTAGGTTATGTCCTGAGCTAATCTTTAACGTGCTCCACCTCGCACTGAATTTCAGTGGGTTATGCCCCAAGCCCGACTTCAGAGTGATCCACCCAAACTGAAGTTTAGGAGGTTTTACCACAAGTTGAGCTTCAACATGCTCCACCTCGGACTGGATTTCAGCGGTATCTGCTTCGAGATGAATATTAACAAGTTTTTCTTTGAGCTGAACCTCAACAATTTTTTTCCTAATTCGAGCTTCACCATCCTCCACCTTGAGCCAAACTTCAGCAGGTGCTGCCCCAAGGTGAGATTCAACATGCTCCACCCTAAGGTGTATAGCAATAGGTTCTATCTGGATTTGGGCTTTACCATGCACTACCATCAGTTGAACTTTAGATGTTTCTACCCTGAGTCGAGCTTGAATCACCATAAAATTTGTAAGGACAGTGATATCAATTAGTACCCTAATAGTAATATTTTACTAGCTGATCTGCTTGGTTTGGGGGCTGAGTTTATTTTCTTGATGATTGAGGGATGAGGCTGCGGTCAGTGACCAAAGTCTGGTAATTGTTATTGGACTTTGTTTTTGACCCTGCAATATACCTTTTCCTGAGTTCTTTTGGCTACCATGCAAAGTACCCACACAAATTTTGGTGTGTAACTTGATGCATTGATGGTAAGTGGACAATATTGTCTTCATCTCATGCAACCATGGAGTACCCATGATTGAATTATACGCCATAGGAGCGATTCACCACCATGAAATATATAATTTTCATCATTTTTCTTGCTTGCATTAAGAGCTGCATTGTCCCTACAAACATCTATGTTATCCTATTAAACCCTGGTAAAGGGGTCAGAGGATATTTCACCTCAGCCCTCTTAATCCACACGCGTTGTTGGTTTTCAAGAAACATAACATCTACAATGCTCCTAGTGTCAATTAGAATCAGCAAAACTTCATAATAAGCTCCAAAGTCGACCTAGACGAGTAGGACATCACCATTTGGAAGATCCTAATGTGAAATATCACTATAAGAGAAAATGACTTTGTAGCTTGGGTCTGGGGTGAACCATGCCTTCCCAAAATTCTTTTTTCGTAAACAAGATAGGCACACTCAAAGCTTTGGGACTATTTTTCTACTGAGGAATTATCACAGACATTGGGGGCCTCCATCTCACGTGTGACCTCCTTCAATTCTATGTTTACACCACTCACACCACCTTGCATAAGTTTATTGCTAATAAAACTTTTAAGTTTAAAGTGCTTGTGCATGGCGTGCACGTTACATATGTGGAGCTCATAGTAAGATTTTGGATCGCGCCCCATCATTCTCAATTCTTTAATGCTCGATGGCTTTCACTTTTTTCCACATTATCGGAGTGTGATCGTCCACCACCAATTCGAGTGTCTCTATTATCTCTCTTTTGGAACTTCTTCTAGCTTAAGCCCTCTTTAAGACCATTAATGTGGGTATTAAAACTTTTAAAAGAACTTCCTTTGCCATAATCCAATTTGTAAAATGGTGAATAACATCCTCAATGTAGTCTGGTTTATAGGTGGCCAAGTCAAAATGAAGCGCAGACTCATGATAGAGTGTGTATTTCAATTATACCAATGCGGTTGAATCGCTCATGCTAACTAAATTTTCCTTTATGCTTTCAAAGCGTTCAATAAACTTTCACAAGTGCTATGTTGGACCATGTGACATGGTCTATAAGTCGTCATTTAAAGCACCATTATCCATGAAGATGAAGCATTGTTTTACGAACGTTATGTCTATATGTAAATTTATCAAAGTTCCCAGATTCAAGCTACAAGAACCACTCCAAGGCGGACTCTGTTAGATTCTCAAACATAACCTACAGTAGCCCGCGTATTTTTCGTCATCAACAAAGTAAGCACAGGTTACAACAATCCAGAAGGAAGTTATGTGCGTTTTTGGGTTAGACTTCCCTTTATAGGGGGTATTCTAAGCTTTTTCGGGTCTCCTTTATTTGCGCATATGCAATGCGCGGAGTGAAAGGGGTGCTTTTTATCTTCGCAAACACGCAATTGATTATCATCTTTCAATGATCTGGCGAGTAACTCAACATGTTTCTTATTAACTAACCAATACAAGCTCTCATAATCTATCCTACCCAGACTGAGAGTGACGAGTCCCTTAATATTTTGATGGATCTTTGAGGATTGAAGTTGGCCACCAGGAGGTTTTTAGTCCCAACTTTACGTAACAAAGTGATCAATGAGGTGGTGGTGGTGGTTGAATGAAATGAATGGTGAGCTTCACACTTAACCCGCGAAATTGGTTAAGTGTTGTCCGATGTTTCTCTTGATCGTGGGATTACTCCACACACACT
>OVBE01010229.1:0-15209 GCA_900406425.1 Iberis pinnata
TAACGGCAATACTTAATTGGCCTGGTCAACGAAAGTTTGTTATTTAAATTGAAATCTGAAAAAAAATTTGATATTTATTTATGAGAGAGAAAAGTTTATGATTTTTTTCACCACTTTTTGAAAGTTGAGTATTAAAATTACATTTTTCCCGTTNTTAATAAAAGAAAGTAAGAAAAATGTAAAGTAGTTAGTGCTTTTGCAACGTGGCGACTATATGTATAATAAAATATGGATCGTTCAAAAAACGTAAACGTTGCATTCAATTTTAAAATGCTTTAAGATGGTTAAGACTTAAGCGTTAGGATTCACATGATTGACACTACTTGAGAACCCCGTGAACTCTATAACCTAACTTCCCATTAGATTTCTTTTCTTCTTCTTCTTATCGTTTTTACTATATATAGAAAAAATCTATTTTTTAAAATTAGGTCATCTCCGACCTAACGTTAAAACACTATTTTAATGTTAATTTCTACTAAAATCTTTCTAACCAAACTGTAAAAATTACACTATTTTAGTGTTGTGCTACAATATTGCAACAAATTTGGTGCAACACTGTTCACAACGCTATACACTGTTCATAATAAAAAATAAAAAACAATAATATCTATATATATATATATATATAACAACATTTCTTATATAAACTATTATGCGTTTTTAAAATTACTAAATGATAAATATATGTAAACTAATAATATAATAGTAGAAGATATATTTTTAGTGTGAGATTTAGTGTTGTGGTTAGAGATGAACAAATTTTTAGTGTTAAAATTACATTATTTTAGTGTGATTTCAACACTATAATAGTGTTTATGGTTAGAGATGCTCTTATAAGTTTATACAACCGATGGGTTGGCCCAATAGGTTAAGCACAATGATGTTGTGCTCTTATATTCGATTTACGGTAAAAAGAGATCTTTTGTGCTTTAAACGATATTAGCAACGGTTTGTCTCAGATCTAAGAAGAGATTATGATTTTGGCCTAAATTCCTTCTGGAAATTCAAAAATAAAATTATTACAAATTTATTATTTATGGTAGATATATAAGGAAAGAAAACATATACTAATTCAAACAAAGCTTTACATGTGATAAAATCCGTCATAACTGAATCACATGTTGGTCAAGAAATACACAAAACCATAACTGATAAAATTTATAAAAAAATTGATAAGATTGTACTTCGATAGTTTGCATGACTATAATTAGAACCGTGTTTATCACTATAAATTATAGCCTAAGACCACTTATCAAAATTAGTGTTTTTTTTTTAGCTAAATCTCACTATTTTGTTAGTTTTATATGTATTAAAAATGTTGTATATTTAAATATATGATCTAACTTATTTTACTAATTTCAATATCTTGACTTTGATCATTGTAATTTTTTTCCCCGACTAAATACTTAATCAAATAAAGATACCAATAGTTACTATAATAGACATTTTAAATAATTATTTAATTAAAAAAAACAAATTATTATTTTGCTCTAAAGTTTTCATACCACTAGCACGACATTGATCTAGGAGTGAGTAAAATAACCGATATCCGAAGAATCGAACCTAATCTGGTTCCAAACCCGAACCGAATTACAAAATTATCCAAATAGATATCAAAATCTATTATCTAAATAACCGGAATCGAACCTGAACCGAACTGAAATTTTAGGAACCGAACTACCCGAACTGACCGAACTTCACAAATAAACAATATTTATTAAATATGCAAATAATATAATTACTTATGTTTATACAACACAATTTTAATTTATTAAAGATTTTTGGTCAAATATCAAATAGAAAGCAAGATACTCAAATGAATACCCAAAAGAATAAAATAATTATCCAAGTGAATATCAAAATCTATTATTCAAATAACCGGAACCGAACTCGAACCAGGAACCGAGCCAAACCCGAACCGAATTTTAAAAACACCCGAATGAATCCTAAATTTCTATATTCAATTCCAAACTATCCAAAACCTGAAAGAACCAAACCGAACCGAATACCCGAATTATCACCCCTACACTGACCTATTTGAACCAAATCAAATTGGGTCGGATTAATAACCCGTCAAGATGATAACATCTTTACATATTTTGCCAAAAAATCCTAAACGAAATGAATTCACAACAGCTAGAAAACAAACCTCCCAAATCGTTATGACAAAATACAATCCACAAACACAAAGTAGTACTCATCAAAGTTATCCACATGTCTAAACATGTGATGAACAACAATAACTTAACTAATAGTATAAACTTTTCCTGACCCGACCGATGCTCACGACTCGACAATACCTCTTTCGGACAAAGACACGTTTTCAAACCCGATTCAAAGGTTTGCATCATGCTATTGCAAAGCAACAAATTAAAGCATATAAAATCTATCAGTTTTAACATCTTTTTGGGACCATAAAATATGGAGAAGAAAGAAAAAAAAGTGTGGTCCTTTGACATTGATATGCATATCATTTACACGTATGATTTGCGATGACAAAAGTTGTTTTTATCCTACCGTATCTATCAAACTCGAATTAGATTTGTACTAAGAAGTATATCCCACCTAAATAAAGAACAACTAAAATAATATACCATATTTTTTATATTTAATCAACTCTTAAGAGTCTTAAGCAGGGCCGGTCTTAAACAGGGCCGGTCTTAAGCAGGGCCGGTCTTAAGATCAAACATACCAACAACTAAGCACGAGTTTTCGGTTTATTTTAATTTTTAAAATTTTAGGTCTAAAAACCGGTTCATTTAAAAGATATTTAGTTTAAGATTCAGCCTAATTTTCTTTTTAGATTGCAATATTTAAAATCTCAGGACCGGTCCTGGTCTTAAGACAAAGCGAGTCTTTTGTTTGCGACTTTTATTATTAAGATATTTATACAAATAATTTTCTTTTGATTGGTAACTTAATTAGAACAAAATATGATGGAAAATTACGTGGACAACTATGTAAATGTGTAGAATTTTGTTTTGTCATATATTAATCGACTAATTCGACCCTATGTATTAATGCGTTTATAAAATTCTTCTAAATTTATATAAAAATAAGACAATAATAAAAATAATCAGGTCGGCATTTTAATTTGGTCTAGAACTAGAAGAAAAAGTATCTTAAAAAGTAAGATCCATTTACAAGACAAGAAGACATAAACCCAAAAGTAGGAGATATTGCCTCTTGCCACTAATTTAACACCCACCAAACCAAAAAAAAGAAGATATTTAAGTTTAAATAAAAACTAGAGGCCTAAAAACTAAGAGCTTAGAAAACGGAAAAAGCTATAATTTGACATGAGCGTTAATAAGATTCTATATATTTTGGAAAAAAAAACTTTAAAATTCTCTGGGGTCCACAAAAATCGAAAAGCCAGGTGGCGATTTTGTCCAGTCACCAATAACGCCGTCACTATAGTCTTCCCCGAGCCGTTTAATACACCAAAGATCCTCGTCGCACGATAGCACTTTCCAATGTGGTATCTCTCGCCGCAATGGCTCTTCTCCGGCGACTTCCGCCGCAATAACTCCGGCTCCACCCTTTTTCGCCAAATTGTGCGCATAAGCGCACAATGATTTCACCATCTTTGGTGCGTGTAGGCCTTCTCCGCCTATTCCATACATAAAATAAAGCCCAAACGGCTGAAAAACGGAAGGAATCGAAGGAAGTTTCAAAAACGGGAGCGTTTTATCAACAACACGCGTTGTTTTAGCTAAAACGCGTCTTAATCGCGATGCTCCGCGAACTTCTAAATGAAACGAATCCTTGCAATTCCAAACGCTCAAAACGGCCCATGACTCGGGCGGATATTCAAGGAATTTAGCTGAACCAGGCCATGATCCAGACCCGGATCCATAACAACTGCCACGTGGCACCGCGACAAAAGTCCCTAACGAAAGTTTGTTACTAAGAACGGAATCAATATCTCGCGGGAAAAACTCGGTTGTACTAAACCGAAGTCGATATAACGACTCAGCATCAACCGGATCTAATTTAATTACCGTGACTCGCCGTGAGACGTTGACTCTATGTGCGTAAACCGGATTAACCAAAATAGACGGTGTACGAAACTCCGAATAACCGCATTTTCCAGTGAAAAGATTAACAGAAGCTTGATTATCGTTTTCAGTAGCTATGTAACTATATTCAGCGCCGTTTTGTCTAAACCATTCTTCAATCATCTTCACTAACTTAAAACCAATCCCTTTCCTCCTACAAACAAAAAAAATACAAAAATAATGATTATGATTTAAGCTTAACTAAAACAAAAGTTAATGGCGTGATTAGTGGGAATATGAAGTACCTGTGAGAAGGAGAAACACGAAGGCCTAAAATGTAAGCAAGTTTAGTGTAGATAGGCTTAAAAACGGCATCGTTTTGGGATTTTAAATCGATTTTTTTGCCACATGTAACGGTTTTAATACATCCTCTAATCATCCCCACTATCTCCTTCTTCTCCGTACCCATCTCAGCCACCTGTTACAATCATATTAAAATTTTCATTTTTTTAAAAAAAAAACCGAAAAGTTTCTAACTTTATGGTTAGTTACTCAAAACTATTTGGTTCAAAAAAAATGAAAAGTTATGAATCTTTTTGATCTTATCAAGAATCAGGAGAAAAAACTTACAACTTTATTAACTTATTTTCAATTATGAAAAATGGGTTTTGTTTAGATTAAGCTAATAATATCCTCTGTTTCATCTTTGTAGAAAAAAACAGAGTTCTTGAGATATAAAAATCAGATTTTTAAAAGAGATATAAAGATTTTGTAACTTACCAACATAAGAAAAGAAGGTGAATGTCGAATTCTACAAATTGGGTCACCTAAAAGATCAGTGAAAAGAGAAAGCTTGCCACTTGGTCCAACCTCACATCGTCTCTCTACTTCTTCTACTTCAGCTAAGTCTCGACTTGGGTCATATTCTCTCACTACAATCATATTTATTTGGGTTTTTAGAGAGAGAGAATTTGAAGATTTTGTAAGTGGTGAGTGAAGTTCTATTGGAGAAGAAAGAGAAGCATTTATAGAAACTATATGTATAACGTGAGGTATAAGTAAAGAACAGAGAAGCTATGAGTTTTATAGGATTTGGATTTATAAGGAAAGAGAAAGAAAAAAAGACTTTTTTATTTATTTTTTTATTTTTTTATTTATGATAATAATAACTTTTTTATTTATGATGAGGTTTAAAAGTTGGAGAGAAGGCGAGTAGTTCATGATTGAAAGAGGTTAGAATTTAAACCAGGGATAATTGAAGAGGTATTTAATGAATTAATGTAATTACCTTTTTTAAAAAAATATAAAATTGTTAAATTCTAACTTAACATTTTGAAGAGTTCAATTTTTTGGTAAGAAATTTTTTATATAAAATCTATCTTTTTAGTAACAATTTATATTTCATATTTTTATATTAAACTTTTCTAAACAAAATATACTTACTAATATGTACAAGTAAGTTATGAAATATAGTTATAATAAAAACTATGAATATTTTGTTTTGTGTCTCCATAAAATTAATAAATTTGTTCAACGATAACGATTAGATAAAAAAAGATGACAACTTAGATTTTGTATTTATGTTTCGGTAAAATTAATTAGTTCGTCTTAATTATTCGTGATAATTTTTAAAAATATACATTTTTAATGAAAATAAGCTACTAACTTATATTTATATAGTGTGTGCAAATAAATTATGAAATCTTAGTTACAATAATAGAAAAATATGAAATATAGTTACAATAATAGTTGTGAAAAAAATAGAGTTTCTTTTCCTATCAAAAATAAATTTGTAATAATATACATAGGGGATCTATGAAATATAGTTGTAAAAAAATACTCTTTCTGTTCTTGAAAGATGTTTTATAATTTAATTATGTTTCTAAAAAGATAATGGCCATGTTCGTAAGTTAATCGTACAACTCAAACAGGCGACTTAAAAATACAAGTAAATATAAATGGTTTAAGATTAAATATAAGGAAGATGAAGTATGTGTTGATCGCAACGATATCTTTATGTTGATCATAACGACGAATCCAGTATAGTATAAAATATCTGTTGCCGAAACTAATAACGGCAGCAAAACAAATTGCCGTCTTTTTTATTGAATCAATGTTATCACAAGTTTTTAAAATCTAAATATTAATGTTTTATAAACGTGTCGTTAAAAGTGCCGTAGCGATCCACGTACGAACATGGCCAATGTTTTAGGTGAAAACACTATAAAAAATAGCATAAAATAAAGAAAAATGATTTCCTTAATCAAAATACAAATTCTAAAATATTTTATTTTCAAGAATGAAGGGAGTATTATTATATATGCAATAAATAAGAAATTAAAATCACTCATAATTATGAACATTAATTCACTTTCTCACCCTAAAAATAATTCCACGAAGTAGAGAAAATAATGGGGTTCAATGTAATAATGATGGGGTAAATTAATGGAGATTAAGACAAGCATTGATGTAGAAAACTTGTCCAAAAGGAGAAGTTGTAAGTGGAAGTAAGAAGTGGGAAATGGCGGCTAATGTCTGCGTGAACCCATTATGGTCTCTTTTCGTTTTCCTTTGCCCATAATATTTTAAAAACTTACACATATTATACATCATCACTCTGATGCATTGCACCATCTTCTATGTAATCATTTGCTCTCTCAACTAGTTTTTATAGTTATCTAATTGCATCTTACATTATAAATGCGCTATATATAAAACATTAGAAAGCGAAAGAAACAAAACAAAAAAAATCTTGAAGGTCATGGGACTCATGTCTATCTAATTCCTCTTATAGTTTTTATAGTTTAGATAGGGTTGAGAATATAAACCGAACCAAACCGAATTATATTTTAATAATTAATCAGCATAAAAAATTTAATTTTGGTAAGTAAACCCAACCGAACTGATAAACCGAAAATAATCGAATAAACAAAAAAACGAACCGAATAAACTGAAAAATCCGAAAAAATAACCAAAACTTAACAGAAATTTAAAACCAAAAACCGAACCGAATAAACCGATTTACAAACCGAACCAAAATTTTATTCGGTTTATTTCGGCACATAATCCAAAAAACAAAAAATCGAAAACCAAAAAAACCTACCCAAACCGAACCGATTGAACCGAATTCCCAGCCCTAAGTTTAGACATGCAACGCCTATGATATATATATATATATATATATAACACTTCCTCCGTTTAATTATAGAAATATATATATAGATATATATTAAAAAAATTTAATATATAATGTTTTCACATTTTATATCAATTTTAAAGTTTTAAATATTTTGTACACAAAATATTTAATTTTTATTGATTTGTTAAAATATTTTAAGTATAATAAATGTAATATTTTAAAATTATAGATTTAATATGCGAAATATTTGTTAAAACATACTACATAACAAAAAATAGTGATTATTGTATCATCAACTTATTCATTAATTTTGTTTATAAACAACCATAAAATATAGGTAAACATCGACAATATTAGCCATCAGTTTTGTTTGTAAATTTTTTTTATTAACCAAAAGAAGTTCGAGTCTTTGGTTCTGATTTATTTATTTGTAAACTTTAGTTAATCAAATTAAATTTTATTTAGAATCTAAAAATATTAGGATGCACCATAAGCTTTTAAGTTTTACCCTCAATACTCTGATTGAAAACTAAATTCTAAAATAATTCCACTTGATTTTTTTTTATTTTGGTATAATAAGTGGAAACTAGACAATCCACACGCTCAAAAATTAAACAATTACAATCAGGAAAATAAAAAACGGTATTTTAAACAAAAATAAACTACACACTTGACGTGGCCCCTCGAAATATATATAACATATAGTTCAGGTTGGTAGGTGATTTATATTGCACTCTGATTATGACTTTGTCGAGCACTAATTATATTATAAAAAATTAACCAATTATTAGTTTTTTCATCGTGGCATTATCTTATATAGGAACATACAATTGCGCTATTAAAATCTGATTACGCCACTTTGTATCATGTTGTAACTATTTGAAAAATTCACCTTTACAAAAAAAAAAACTATTTGAAAAAAAAATCGATATAAATTTTACATAAAGATATATACAATTAACTATGATATTGAGCGGTAATTTTAGTTTGAGGGTCTTTGAACGGTATGGCTCAAAGTCCCTTCTTTCTAAACAAAACTTGGGATCATCTCCTATCGATGCAACAAATTTAACCGTGGACAAAGACGATTTGGTACAAAGGACAAATACCAAAACATAGCTTCACCTTTTGGTTTATAAATCTTGATAGAGTAGCTTTTCGATCACGTTTATTCTCATGGAGTATCTCAACAACTTCATTGTATGGTTTGTGTCATGGTACGGAGGAAACAAGAGATCACCTCTTTGAAACTTGCCCATTCTCTACAACACTTTAGTTGATGAATATTTATAGATTATGTTCTTCGTATACACCTTTCACTTCTTTGGTAGCTATTATCCACTTCTTACAATCCCAACATCGTAAAAAAAGAGAGACTCCTTACACACATAGTCAGCTTCGGTTTATGAGATTTGGCGAGAGAGAAACTTTTGAGTTCATAATGTTGGCTACAAACACGATATTCATATATGTTTTTGGACCATCGCGTACTACAAGAAAACAAGTCATAAGTGACGGACAATTCCGTCACTTACCCGTCAGAATCATCTGTTTTTGACGGATATCTGACGGAAGTTATCCGTCAGTTTTGGGCTGTCGGTAGTGAATATCCGTCAGTTATTGACGGCTAACTGACGACATTTGTCACGGATATATCCGTCAGTAACTATCTGTCACTTGTCCGTCAGTTATAACATGCCGTCAGAAGCTCGTCACATATCCGTCACAAATTTGTGACGGACCAAAATCCGTCACTAATTACTGACGGAATTTCTTACGGACATTGGCAGTCAGATATCTGTCATTTTGTTAAACTGTCAGTAACTCCGTCAGAATTCTCTCTGTTTTCTTGTAGTGATATTGATCGATGCGTTCGCGGTATTATTCTAACTAAACTAATGTACAAGCATTTTGGAGAGCTTTTATCTCTTTGGTTCAGTAACCATCATTAATTTTAAGATCAATATTCCTTCGTCTTGTTCATTTAGGGAATTTTTATTTCTTTTGGGTCCTTAGAACACCTTTAGCTTTTCTATCTTTTACGTAAAACATTTTAATCAATATATTTACTTCTATCAAAACAAATTTTAGATTTAGAGTTCTACTTCTACATGATAACAATTTTTATATAAAATAATAACATGATAACAACTTTAGCGAAATACAATGATAAACATAGGTTATTATACGGCACTTTAATAATTTTGTTAACATAATTATACAATAAAATGAATTATCCACTAAAACTAAAACGACCGCTCAATATCCACTGATTAAGTGTCAAAAATAATAATCACAATCGATCAATATTTTTTTTTTTTTTTTTTTTTTAAAAANGATCAATATTCTTTACATTAGAAAATAGACACATATTATGAACTTGGCCCGGCCGCTTTTGCCTATTATGCGGTTTAGTATAATCAGTTGAACTATCAATGATTATAGTTTATTAATTGGAAGAACTATTTAAATAGTAAAAAAAAAATAACTATTATATATTTTGTTTTCAAGTTATATCTTAAAAATCGTGGTCCATGAAACTCTTAATTAAGTTAGCACCAAATGTAGTGATGATAACCGGAGCTTCTAGATCGGGTGGTAATGGACTTTTAAGTGAGGTATTTGCTATCACAAGTTTGAGTCCCGATCATTACGGCATTCATATACGGGTTGCAGCGTCTAGGAGTAGACACGTAGAGATACCATTCGGCCGTCTACGTGTCTAGTTTGAACGAATCGATAGTTTAACACGTGAACATTTGTCTTATCAGATGGATGACTGATAGTTTAACATGTAGACCCTTGTCATGTCGGGGATCGTTGGGATACTTGGATTATCAATTAAAATAAAAATGTAGTGATCAGTGCCGGTCCTAAGCTATTTGATGCTTAAAGCCGAGAACAAAAATGATGCCTTTTAACAGGAGGTGATGATTGAATCTGTCCCAAGAAATCCTTATAGAGCTAAAAATGATGCATTTTTGATGCCCATAAAATTTATATAAATTATGCGCCTTAAACACTTGCTTCCTCAGCTTCCGATCAAGACCGGCAATATGTATATATATTTTAAAGGAGTTTTGGCCAAACAAACAATATTACTAATTAAAGCTAAAGCAAAGAGAGTTCTTTTTGTTAACAACTAAAACAAAAGTTTACAAGCTTAATTAATATCCGTAAATAAAATAGTATAAACCATAAATGAAGAGCGTGGCTCTAAATAATTAAGTTAGTTAAGTAATTAACCATAGAATTAGAGGCTTAGTGAAGTGTGTTTAAAAACCGAAACGTCCATAAAATTACTTGAAAGGTCACTGAATAATTAGTATTAATATAACTAATAATTGAATAGTATATTATAATTCGTCTCTTCCATGCACACGTCTCTTCGTAGACAGAATTGAAGCTCATACAAAAAAAAAAAAAACAAAGTTTCTGCTATATAGCATATATATCTATATGTTAGTTAATTCTAAATAAATATCGACAAAACATAAAACTTATTTCTATCAGAATCGATCCTAAGGCCAAGCAGAACAGGCATTAGCATGCAGTCCATTTTATAATTTTAAAATTTTATTATAAAAACCGATCTTTGTTTTAATTTTTATTTTAATAACCGGCTCATATTTTTTATTTTATATTGCGGTTATTAAAATTTTAAAACCGACACTGATTTTTACTCGTAAAATACTTGCATTTTTTCCACATTTTGCATTATAGTATTTTTGTCTAACGTAATTTTTGTAACTTAATTATTATTATTTTTTTACCCAGTAACTTAATTATTATTTTTGTCTTTTAATAGGTGCATTCTCAAAAATACTATCAAAATTAGGTTTATTCTAAAAAAATATCACACGCTCCTAATAGTTTCAAAAATAACACATTTTTTCAAAAAATACCACAAAATTTGAAATAATTTTAAAACTTCAAATTTAAAACTTATTTTGATGGTGTTTCAAAAATTCTTCTTTTTAATAACTGTTTACTTAATAAGGAAAAGCAAACTTGACTCCTAAATAGAGATTATGACAAAAGTGCTTACGTTATAACATATATAATGACATTTTCTCATATTTTTAACAAGGATCAAGTGGTCTAGTGGTTGTGTCACTGTTGTTGTTTTTTTACCAGACCAGGATTCGAACCTGGTTACTTGCATAGCGAGTGCATTTTCTCCTATTTATGGAGTTTGGGCTACTGGACCGGCCAGTTGTAGCCCAGATATTAATGTGACAAAAAAAATAAAAAATATAATAACATTTATAATAAATTATAATCGCAATTGGACAAATATATCGTTGCGTATTTTCAGGCATTTGTTTCCCTCTCATTATAATATGCTAATAATAGTATACATTTTAATTTGCAAAACTTAGATAATTTTATATTTGCAAAAATCTAGATGATTTATTATGTTAGATGAAAGACTTTTACATATTTATTGTACGTATTAAGGACTGTTTAAACACACACACAAATACTATACTATATACTATATGGATCACATCGTACGACTAAAAATGTTGAGTAATTAGCAGACAAATTATTCTCTTTTTAATCAAGATTAACTTGTCTACAAATAAAACACGTATCGTATTTATTATGTAAACATGATTAACTGTAACAATTAGACCCAAAAAAAATCATAAGATTTTTACATAGAAATTCTAAGACAAATTTATCGAAGACACCAAATGAAACGATTATAAAAAAAAACTATGTTCCGTACGGATTATATGCAAAAATTTGACCCTAAATTATTTAAAAACAGATTATATCTGTGTATACATTATTTGACAAAAGACAGCTGTTATTGTAGGACCAATGCAATACAATTTCGCATTCACATATATATTTTCATGTCGTTTTTGGACAATCCTAGATAATATGTTTAATTATAGTTTGAAATTATTTATAATATTATATGTCCATTGAGCATTTTCTGCAAGATTGTTGAATATTATATATAGGCTGCGCATTCGGTTTATTTGGTTTTCGGTTTTTTTGGTTCTTTTTTTGCCGAATTAAACTGAACTAAATTTGGTTTTTTTGTTCGGTTCGGCATTCGGTTTATTCGGTTCGGTTTTTTTTTTAAGTTCGGTTTGTACGGTAAAATTTTAATTTTGGTTAAATTTTTTGGATTTTTGCTTTTTTTTTGTTTTTTTTCCGGGTTTTTCGGTTTTCAGTTTTTTGTTTATTTTAAAAAATTCGGTTCGGTTCAGATCGGTTTGATTCGGTTAATTTAGTATAAAAATATATTGCCGAACCGAACCGAACCAAACCAAAAATCGACGAAAATAAAATTTGTGTCGAATTGAACCGAACTAACCGAATAAATCGAACTGAACTAACTAAATTAAATTCGATTCGGTTTGGTTTATTCAGTTCGGTTAAAATGCTTAGATCTAATTATATAGTTAGTAGCTTGACAAAAAGTTAAAAATTTGTAAACTTGTATATTGAATATTGATGCATGATATGATAGTAGATTATATAATATATGCTATGAATATGTATGGGTCCTGAAAATTGCAGTATTTTAAGCGGTGGAGTTATCATTTTCGTCATTGTGGTTACTAAAATACAACTATATATTAATATATATACACTACGAGACAAAATCGTGAAAATGTTGAATGATTAAATAACTAAAATGGCCTATTAAAGACTACATATAACTAAACAAAGATTAGTGTTCTAAAATGCGTTAAATATTATCTAAACAATAAATTAATGTCTAGCGTCTAAATGTATATACATATACCTAGAAAAATTAGGTAGATATACAATGTTTATAAATATATATATATATATATATAATAATCTTATATATTATATTTTAATAAATAATTAACTGATAAATAGTAATATAAATTCTAAAAAATAAGATGGTTGTTCTTTACATGTAAAGAGAAAAATCAAGTATTTTGTTTAAAAGTTTAGTGTTTTATTATATTAAAAATGTTTAAATTTTATTAAAATAGTTTATTTGATTAAAAAAAAAACATAAATAAATCAAAATTATGTCGTTATAGAAAAAAATTATACAGTCTTGTATAGACGCTTAGATAGTGTCTAGACAATACTTAAATAGCGTCTAAATAGATTATGCGGCATTTAAGTTTCTGATTTTTCTAAACCACATAAAAACCGTATATACTAAGATTGATATATTTATCGACCGCCTAAAGCGAATTTTATAAAACTGAGTAATATAATAGCAAATGGGAACACAAAGTAACTAAGATATTCTCATTTGCCTTATGGCTAATTAAAAATTATTATTTTTGCCATATGGCTAATTAAAAATAATTTGTTCGGGATATTTATATTTATTTTAAAAAGTTGCCACAACCAAAATATTAAAGTAATATAAAGAGAGTTATTTACTTGTTTCTGATGCAAGTTTGTTTATAAAAATGTTAGAATTTCTCATGCAAGTTGACCACAAAAATGTAACGAGAATCTAACTAATTGATAAGACTAGATTTTTTTTGGTGTGGCTCGAGGAGTGACGTGTGTTTCTTACGAACTTTCCGGAATAATTGTAATAATATTTATTATTTTATTTCTTCGCTTAAAATAGAAATAATACATTTTGGAGACCTTCAAAATAAGACTATGTATTTTAATATAAAGTTACCTATGCGAACTTTGGATTTTGATTTGAATAATTACCGATTTTCGAAGATTAGTTAGGATTGAACATATCAACCGAAATCCAAAATCTGAAATCGAAACGAAAAAATCGAAATCAAAACTTCTTCCAAATAATCCGAACGTTTTTTATATATCTCAATCTAAAAACCTGAATCCGAATCCTAACCGAACAAAAATTCGAAAGTATAACCGGAAAATCCATATATTCATATATATATATATATATATATATATATGGGATCGAATAATTATGATTTTAGTTAAAAAAAGTAGGTTTTTTTAGTAAGGTAACTCAATTATTTATGAATTTTTTCTGGTATTTCGAGTTTATGATTCGATTAACTTGGATTTTAGATAGGTTTTTCGGATAATTTGAAATTTTTATGGATATTTTGGATTTCCGGTTTCATTTCAGATCCTAATAAAAATGGAAAAACTAAACTGAACGCGAATAAATCCGAACCGAATTTTTAAATAATTCGAATAGATCTTATATGTCCCTAACCGAATAATCCGAAATCCAAATTATTCAAACTGAATCCGAACCGAAAACGAACGCCCACACCTAAGATTAGTGAACAACAAAACTGTTATTCTTGTTTTATTTGCTGACATAAATTAATTTTTTTAGCAGATTAATGTTATTTAAATTCCATAATATCTTACGACATATATAGTTAAACGAAACTATTACCAAAAACTAATATTTTAATAGTATATCAAACCCATACCGACAATATTTGGTCCACTATACGCTACGCTGCTTATTATATAATTATACTTTTTATTATTATAATTTTACGAATCCAACTAATTATACCTTAATATAAATTCGTTAAACAACAAATTAAATACCGTATTCTAAAATTTTAAAAGTCTTTACCCTTATTGGTGTTGGAAACTTCAAATTTTTGACAGTGTTTATCATCAATATTCCGGCGAGATTTTCGGTGAAGACGTTCACCGAAATGACCGGATTATGAGTGCATCGGAATCTTTGTAATGAGTACTATAATATGGAATACTCATTTGTCAAATTTGAGTGTAAATTGAATGAGAAATGAAGGTGCAAAGAGAGCATCTCAACCATGCAAAAGGTTGACTTAAGTTGACTAAGTGTCACTAGTGGAAAATATCCCACATTGCTTGTGGAGACAAATTTTCACTAGTAGACGCGAAGTAAAATTGTTGCAAGGTTTTTCTAGAATTTGAGAGTGTAGCTAAGCATGACCTCTCATAAAGAGGTAGAATTGAAACAAACTGTTGAATTTAAGGTTGAAAGTCCCCTGATTTGAGTTCTCGTTTGAAAGGAGAAATATTACAATATTGCAAGGTTGTCTACAGACCAGATGATAGGTCTAGAATTTAATCCTAAACTAATACTGCAGAGAACAGATCAATGT
>OVBE01010230.1:0-15208 GCA_900406425.1 Iberis pinnata
TATATATATATATATATATATATATATATATATATATATATATATATATATATTGTCACTAATGTCAAGAGAAATGCATACAATCCATAAGTGATGATTTATTAGAAAATCATTCAAAGTATTGAGCTACTACGTTAATACAAAGAGTGTATGTGCACCCGTGATATTTTTAAAATTAGTATGATTTTAGCTAAAGTTAGTTATATAATTATTAAAATTAGGTATAGGTCTCCATATTCTTATCAACTTATGACTTATGAAATGTGTACCTACTAAAAATATGGTTTGGAGTATATCTATTGTGCGGGTGAAGACAAAATATGGTTGTTAAATGAAAATGAAATTTACTAATCATTCTATCAAATTAAAACACTAAAACCCACATATAAAAGTGGTTGTAAGTGTCAATTTTTCTTTTGTCAGGACCAAGAGAGATTAAGTATATCATCATCTTCCTCTTTAATTGAGATATTTACTATGTGTTTGAACCTCTCAGTGAGAGTGACCTTCTCAAAAATGAAGAAAACTCCTTCTCCGCATGAGTTCTCAAGGAGAAAATCCTTTTTTCGGCTTTGTAAGCCGACGAACTTGGTAGTTGTCTACACTATTTTGCTATCTTGTGTAAAAGTTGTCTCGCGACCGAAAGATGCATCGAACTCTGAAATATTGTTCGTGGTTGTGGATTGTGTGCAAAAGTCATTATTTGAAATTACTTCCCCTTGTTTAGCTAAGGAAGCAGGTTCTAACCTTAAGTCTCCCACGGATCCCAAGTTGTTTAGCTTCTTTGAATTTGGCGCTATCGGCTCATCAAGCACCGTAAAGCTTGTGTCTCTATCCTTCTTTTGTTTCATGCTTTTATGTTTGCTTTTGGCTTTTGAGACTTTTGCTCGGAGTATGTCCGAAGCTTATTTCTATGTAAACGTTTAAATGAAATGAAACATTGGTGCAAAAAAAAAAAAAAGTGGTTGTAAGTGTTACTAAAACGACGAGTTGAAGGATACCTTCTTGTTGCTAGGGTTTCTAAAGTTCTTTTAGTTGAGTCTAATCCGAATTTTTCAAATTATTTTTTTTTTATTTTAGACTTAGAATATGTATTGGATTATATCTAAATGTATTTAATTATGCAGTTTAATAGAAAAACTTAATATATATTACAAAAGACATTACTGACCTGATTACAATGATCTTCAACCTTTCTGACTGGCCGTCTTTTGCTTCCAAACTCTTCGATGTGAGTAATTATAGGTTGCTATTTCTGGATTTTCAGATCTTTTATTGTTCAAGGAAAACTAACCAACGTGCCGACACTTTGGTTCATGCTGCGCGATGACAACAACTCTTTTACTCTTATAGTTATAGTTTACCTAATTGGTTATTTTGTAATGCGAATTTTTTTCAGTAGTTTATAATGTTATTTGAGTGAAAATGAAAAATATTACAAAAGAGACATCTCATTATCCCAAACACTATTTTGTCCTAAGTACTTCCGAGATCTGAAGCTAACTCGGATTCATCTTTCTTAACCTGGTCCATACAGTAAACCAAGACCAACAAGACTTAAGCCCATTAAGCATGATGATTCATACCTATAAGTGATCTCATAAATGGAGGCAAGATAAACTGACCTTACCACTAATTAAGATTCATAACATGTAAATCTATATCTTAATGTATTTATACAACATAGTATTTATAAATACAAATTTTTTACTTACATTAATACATACATGCATATTTATATGTAGAATCGATCATGAGATTTTAAATATGACAATCTAAAATGAAAAATGGATGGGGTATTAAACTAAAATTTTGAAAATAAAATACAGGGTGCAAGTTCGTGCTTGTTCTACTTAGTTCTAAAAACCGGTTATGTGTGTATATATGCTTCCATAGTCCTTATACCATGGGCGGATGTAGTTGAATGATTATGGGGTCAGCTGACTCCACTTAACATTTACTATCTCTGTTTTTTAATACTTGATTTTTTAGAGTTTTCACACATAGTAAGAAAATAATGATTGATTCTCTCTTTACATTATCTCAATTTTTAAATTTCAATGCTTAAAAAAAATTAATATTGTGTTTTTTATTTCTGTCTCTTTAACTATTGGCACAAAAGATGTGTATAATGATTATGTTGAGTCAAAAAGTATGAGTAGTTTGAGAAGAAAAAAAACATGAAGTAAAAAGTAAAAAATCAAGTTTTGTGTAACAAAAATGAAATCTAAAAAATCAATTATTTAGAAACGGTCATATAATAAGATGATTATTTTGTAATTCAATTTAAAATGTGTGTTTGCTCTAAATCCAATTCTTCTTTTGTATCTTTGTTATTTTTTTGTCTTTTGATTGTTTTATATTTTTTTCCTTAATATATCTCTAATTATATTAGTTATTCTTATAAATTAGTTTTCATTTATAAATGTTTTTAAATTTTTAATGCAATCATAATATCAATTTCACCTACAAAATTATTTTAGATAGACACAAATATGTATAGGAAGCTTTTCAAAAATACTACTTTTTAATTTCTGTTTTAAACACGCCACACTCTCAACTGCTGGAAAAAGAAATATATTTTGGTTATTAAAATATCAAATATTTAAACTAGTTTCAAAACCTCAACTTTAAACTCTAAATATGCAAAACTAAATTCTAACCACTTCAAAACTAAATCATGAACTCTCAAAGTTCATCTAGACCCAAAATTTTAAATTATAATCCCTTAAAATTTAAATTTTATGTAGTATAACATTTTTATGGTATTTTAAAATAATTTATAGTGTTTGAAATTTTTGAAACATAACTTATTTTTGTGGTATTTTTTGGGATTACTCAAATCAATACATATATTATTCTATCTATTAATATAAATGAATTATTTAATAATAATATTATATATCCTTGTCGAATGACCTCTCTAAGATCATTTTCTGGCTCCGCCATTGCCTTATACTATGAAATTTGTCTTGAGATCTAGCAAATGTTATTAATGGACTCATCCTCTTTTTCATGTTTTTGTTCTATAATCTCTTATATGTTTATGGTAAGTATACTTATGTGTGGCTCTTGAGACGAGTATGTCAATGCTTGCAACCATTTTTTTTTGTCACCCAAAAGAAAAACACTCAATAACAACAATTAAAGTAAACTCTCAAAAGACGAAGACAACCAGCTCGGTGTTCTTAAATTGAAATAAGAAAAAATATTCTTGCGTTGTCATGTAATCTGGGCTAGAAAATCCGCTCTCTTGTTGAGGATTCTTGAATAGTGGTAAAAACGAAAATCTGGATGCGCAAACCTAAACTTACAACCATTTATAAATATGTATTTTTAGGCCGATTTTATAGAAAGAGATTTTTTTTAATGTTGTTAGTTTTGAAAGATTATCTTCGATATGGAGTAATAGCATTGTGAAAATCCACACAATACCTCAATCTCTTATCTAAATCAAGGAGTCAAGTTTAGGCTCAAACTAATTTTGTAGTAATGAGCTTAAGAAAATGAGGATGAATAAAATAACATTGTTGTCTAAGAGCATAAACATCGCCACTCCCGTTCTAAGTTTTTAATATTTTTTAAATTAATAGACCAATCGTGGGCCGCCACGTATCAGTGGGGCCCACGAACAGTACTAAATTCGGATCCACAATAAGAGAAAGAAGTGCTGAGTTCTTTATATTTTGGTGGACCCTACATCTAAAACCTTCTTTAAAGCCTACCGATAAACATGGTCTAAGTATCTTGTAAAAGACATATACTTCTTTAGTCTACCTAATCTAGATCTAAACAGAAAAAACAAAAACAAAAATATCTCCGTTGCCGGGAATCGAACCCGGGTCTCCTGGGTGAAAGCCAGATATCCTAACCGCTGGACGACAACGGATTGAATGGTCCTATGAATAATACTTACAATTGGTTCAATTAGAATCACTCTCTTTATACTTTATTCCTTGTTTGTTACAAGAAAACAGCATCTTTTTGGTTGGTTATCTTTAAGAGATAAAACTAATTAACCAACTTTATAGTTGTAGAGAATGAAAGAATTTTTTTTTAATATAAAGATGAATGAAAGAATCTTTGAAAGTATAAGCATTGGTTGTTATCATTTACAAATACTATATTCAAATAGTATGATTAAAACATATGGTCAAACCATTCACAATTTTAAGTCTTAAGCAAATATTATATCAATTTTAAACTTCTTAAAATTATGAGCTTTTATGTTTTAACTAACACATGGTTATTGAGTGGTTAGAAGATTTTTTTTTGAATTTTTTTCATTGTAAATCTTAGTCATGATTGGTTACTGCTAACATTTTGATTTTTATAGAAAGTTATGGATTTTTTTATATGTTTAGTTTCATGTGTTTATTATTATTATTTTTGTGATTTATAAATTATGGCTTATAACTAATTTCTATAATGCGGAAAAGCACAATTATAAAAAATAATAAAACTCCAACAAGAATAAATACATATGTGAACTTTTAATCATTCGACTAATATTACTTCTCCAGAAATAGTTCCATTAAAAACTTCATTGTAGTATATTAAATACATGTTATAGGTAATACATATCTAGCATAATCTTAGAATATTGATGAAGCGCACTCACATAAATATTCTAAGATGTTGTTTCAGGTTCGAGTCTAGTCACTCACTCGCAGAAAAAGGGTTAAAATTTCTTTGGTGCTTAGACTAGAGCTGGACAAAAAAAACTAAAACCGAAGAACCGAAAAAATAGTTATGGATCGTTTTGGTTTTACCCAAATTACCCGATGGTTCCTAAGACCAAGAACAATGGGTATTACGTAGGAACCAGAACCGATGGGCAGAACCGAATTTTTTGTTGATTTGTATATTTTTATGGTATTTTAAAATAATTTCAGGTAAAAAAATTTCGAGTAATTTTTTTTGTTTTTTTGGGTTCGGGTAATTTTGGTCATTTTGAGTAATTTTTCGGTTTCTCTAACATAGAACCGAACCAAAATTTTTACAAAGATCGATTGAATATTAAAATCTAGGATTCGAAAGAACTTGAACCCGAAACCAAACCGAATACCTGAATATCCAACCATAGTTTGGACTATTAGCTCGACTCGTTGTAACTTTGAGAATATTTAGTATATAATGCTAGAATCTTGCTTATGCAAAATTTCTTTTTCTATATCATGCTTGTTTGTAAAATAAATTTGTACTAAACATTCTTCCACAATCCTTTTTTGTAATTTGGAAAATATTGAATATAAGATATATGAATATGAAAATCTCTTCCTAAAACGGATGAAAATAAATTAAAAGGGAAAAAAATCAAACATTTAATTACAAAAAGGAATAAAAATATAATAACTTAGAGTGACGATTTGCCGCGTATGTAAAGGTATCACAAAAAGATTCTTTGTTCCATTTTATCAAGATAACTATTTCAATATATTTACATAAATACCCTCAAGATTCCATTAATTTACATTTTCGATTCGCCGCATCCTTAAATCTCATCTTCTATTTAAACATCTTTTAGCTTCTTAGTCTTTTATATATTTTCAATGGTGGAAATAGATAAAGATCAAAAGATGAGTCTTGATTTGAATATTTCTATGTACTCTTTAACAAAACCTTTATCTCAATTTCTTGATGAGGTTTCAAAGATCGAAGATAATCATATGAAACTGTCCGAAATCGATGGATATGTCGGAAAATTAGAAGAAGAGAAGAAAAAAATCGAAGTTTTTAAACGAGAACTTCCTTTATGCTTGATCTTGTTAAACGAAGGTGCTTCTCTCTCTTTTTTCTTACTTTGATTTTTGGATCACAACGAATCGGTTTAGTATATTTTTAAAAAAATAAATATCGTGTTTGTATAATAAGTGACCTGATTCGAACTTTGGTATGCTAAAAAAACTAATATGTAACAACTATTATCCCACTTATTCTTGATTCGGAATTTTGTTTCATCCATTCATATTTTGATTTACTCAAAATTTTAAAGAATATATTTTGCATTCTTATATTATGTTTGAACTTTGGTATGACAAAAAAACAATTTGTGACAGCTAGTAGACCACTTTTTTCGATTTAATATATATTCTTATGATCTTGGTATCCGGAGTCTTGAAAGACTCTGACTAGGCCTAAAGCGTCCGCTGATTTGATATTTTGTTTCATCGATTCATGTTTTGGTTTTATAACAAATTGTTTCTCTCTATGTAGCAATTGGTACTTTAAAGGAAGAAGCTAGATTGGAAACTGATAACAAGAAGAATTGGATGAGCTCAGCTCAATTATGGATGTCAAACTTTAATACCCATTTGAAATCAGTAATCTAAAATAACAAAAATTGAATCTTTTTGTGTTTTTGTGTGTGTGTTTTTATCACCAATTAATCTTTAACTTTTGATCATTATAGGTAAATGAAGAAGAAGCTCCTTTGTCTCTTATGAATCCAAGATCAAACATGTTAATAGATTGTAGTAGAATTGAGAAGAATCAACTTCAATTTAACAAAACTTTACAAAGTCATAACATTCAAAAGAAAGAAATGAGAAGGAGATGGTCACAAGATCTTCACAGAAAATTTGTTGATGCTCTTCACAGGCTTGGAGGATCACAAGGTTAGTCTTAAAATAAAATAGATAATATATTATATTAGAGGTGGACGTTTCGATTTATAGTTCGGTTTTTTCATGTTTTCTCTTTTTTTTAAGCTAAAATTATTTAAACTCATTTGAAACATGATTTGGTTTTGGTTTGGTTCAGTTTTTATATTTTGGTTTCAGTCCGATTTTTCATTTAAAGTCATTACATATACACAAATAGTGATTTGACGTTTACTTGCTTAATTCACAAAATAATATCTTATTTATATATATATATATATATATATATATATAATAACTATAAAATTCTCTATATTTTCAATTAGTTTTGATTTTTGTTAACTGGTTTCAATCCTACATTACACATGGTTTCTTTAAACTAAAATCATTTGAATTCATTTGAAAATACGATTTGATTTTGGTTTGGTTCAGTTTTCTATTTTGGTTTCAGTCTGGTTTTTCATTTAAAGTCATTACGATGTACACAATTGTTTACTTGCTTAATTCAAAAAATATATATCTTTCACATATATATAACTATAAAAGTTTAAAATTCTCTATATATTCAATTTATTTGGTTTTGATTTCGATCCATTTTCGGTTTAGGTTTTTCGGTTTTTTAAATAAAAAACCTTAAATTTTTTAAAAGAATTTCGTTTCTGTTTCACTTTTTGATTCGGATTGGTTCAATTTTTTCGCTACGGTTTATTTTCGCACCCCTACGTTACACATGGGAAACATTTTAAAAATCACTAGTAAAAGATAGAACAATCTATTCAATGTCAAGTGGTTTTTAGTTGACACTCATAGTCTAATCCTATCTAGAATCTACCTGAAATTTGTCATGCACGTCTTGTTCAAATCATTCTTAAATTAATGGTTAAAATAATCATTATTTGAGGGGATGTATCAAAAATTCCAAAATACCGATATTAATATAGAGGAATTCGAGATGTTCAAATTTCAAAAATATTATATACTTTCAAAAGTTCCAAAAATATCATTAATTTTTTTCAAAAATACCACACAAATAAAAAGTGAATTTTAAGAGTTTAGAATTTAAATTTTTGGATTTGGGTTTATTAAATTGCGTTTAGAGTTTAGCTTTGAAAGGAGTAGAGTTTGGTTTAAAGGGTTTATGGTTTTAATTTGAAGTTTTAAAGTTATTTCAAATTTGTGATATTTTTGCAACAAAAACAATTTTGCAATATTTTTGGAAAAAAGTACGGTATATTTGGTTAAAATTAAGAATGTGTGGTATTTTTGTAACACACCCACCTTTGTAGTATTTTTGTATATATATGACAGTTTACTTGTTCACAGGGCCGGTCCTGAGGCCAAGCAGATCAAGCACGAGTTTGCGGTCCATTTTATATTTTCAAAATTTTACTTTAAGAATCGGTCTATTTTCAAAATTTTGTTTTAAAAATCAGTCCATATTTTTATTTTTTCTTGCGGCTTATAAAATCTCAGGACCGGCAGCTCTGCTTGTTCATAATACTAATATGTATCGACTTTATATCCAATTCCAGTAAAATCTTAGTATAAAATTAAGAATAATTGGTTAAACTGAAATTATGTTCTGTTGTTGTTGTTGTGAGACAGTGGCTACACCAAAGCAAATTAGAGATTTGATGAAAGTTGATGGTTTAACTAATGATGAAGTAAAGAGCCATTTACAAGTAAAACTTCTCATCTTTTTATAAACATAAAAACTAAATGTGTAAATGAATGAATGATTTTGAAAATTGTGTGAAATGAAAAATCTATTGCAGAAATATAGAATGCATATTCGTAAGCATCAACCAAAGACTTTGTCATACTTGGATTAAAGAAGAAGAGACAAGAGTTGGATCTTGAGCTTTAAAGAAACCAAACAATTTAATAGTTTGCATAGTGATGATAAAAGTTACCAACTTTATGTTATTATATACTCAAAATTTTGAGTTTTGTTTTGGAGTTTTTGTGATGTAAAATGAGAGGGAAATCAAGAGAGAATTTTGAGTTCAATGTTTTTTTTTTTTTTTTTTGCAAGAGGAAAAAAAAAGGGGGAAAAAAAAAAAAANAAAGTTCTTTGTTTTTTGTTTTTTTGTTTTCACTTCATATTAGGGGGGGGGGCATTCGAGTTTTCGGGTCGGGTTCGGATCAAAAATTTCAGGTTCGAGTTTTTCTGGTAAAGGATTTTACTACCCATATAGGACCCAAAAATTTTCGGGTCGGGTCATATCAGGTTCGGGTTCGGGTCGGATCAATACTATGAGAATCAATTTATGGCCAAAATTTTTTGGATCCCAATAAGTTTGTTTGTACCCGAAATTAATTAAAATACCTAAAATCTATACAAAAAAAAAAGTACCCGAAACTATTATAAATACCCAAAATTAGTTAAAATGTTGATATAATTTTTGCTTTATGATATCACAAATCATTATCCATTCCAAATAACAACACAAAAACATTTACAAAAATAAAATTGCGGCAAAATTTTAGGAAATAAGTTGAATCGACAACAATTTTCCCTACATAAACCCTAAAATTTGCATACAAGTTGAAGTTAGGAAGTGTATTTTTTTGTTAATACATCAATTCGAGTATTTCGGGTACCCGATCAGATTTCGGGTACCCGATCAGGTATCGAGTTGGATCGGTTACCCGAAAAACATTATCCTAAAACCCATTCGGGTAATTGAAATTTTCGGGTCGGGTTCGGTTGGGGTTTTATCGGGTCGGGTTCGGTTCGGATTTCGGGTTTCGGGAAATATGCCCACCCCTACTTCATATTGTTATAGCTCGAACATGGAAAGTAAATTTTTAATAATTCAAGTAAAATTATCACAATCTAAAATTAAAAAATTAGTTAAATATATAAAATATACTAAAATTATATTGAAATATACCAAAATATATATTGTTAACTAAAGTTATTTAACAAAAATTTTAGCATTTTTCGTCCAAAACAAATTAAATATAATTTTTAAAAATCATAGGAATCTATTATTTAAAATCTAAGTAATTAAAAATCAAATAACCAAAATCGAATTGAACTCATATAAATTTCAATTACAAAAAGACCTGTTTTCTAGAACTCAAATAATCCAAATATTTTTAAAAAGAAATTGAACCAAATTACACAATGTCCACCCCTAGATAAGAGGATATCCTAATCTTGAAATTTGGGTTACTTGTAGAATTATAATATTATATATTTATATGTATAATTAGTAGAAAATTTCATAATGTATATATGTCGAGCTGTGCATGAAAACGAAACTCACCAGCGACGCCTACGTGAGGACCATCATTATAGATATGGAAATTTTAATGAACTACCTTTAACAAAATAATTTTTTTTTAATTAAATTAGTTGATACTCCTCTAAATGCGCGAGGTTATTTTATATTTAAAAATTATAATATTAGACATAATATAAAATTTGATACAAGATATACATAATTATAAATATAATATTTATATTAACCAATGAAAATATATATTGTACAATTGTATATTTTAGTAAAATATATTATTCACTATATTAATTTTCAAAATATGATTAAATATAAAAATAAATTGTGTATATAAACTTTCAAATTAACTACTCCCTCCGTTTCAGATTAGTTGTCGTTCTGGAAAAAAATTTTCGTTTCAAAATATGTGTCGTTTTAGGTTTTCAATGCAGAAATTAAATGAATTTGAATTTTTTTAACCAATAGAATAATTGCAGGAGTTTTATCTATTGGTTGATTTAGAATATTTAATTGTGTTTTTATAGAAAATAGATATTTCTTAATTTGTGTGCAAAACTCTAAAACGACAAGTAATTCGAAACGGAGAGAGTATTAATTTTCAATAAATAACAGTATGTATATATATTTGGTGTTTTTTTCTAGAAAAAAACTAAATTATTAGTGATAACAAATATATATAATGTAATTAGTGATAAAAAATATATATATATATATATATTAATTATATTTTATTTTTTAATAAATAATTAATGTAAATAGATACTTTATGAAAATTTATTTTATATTTATATGATTAGATATATTAAGAAGTGTTTGGTTATAAAAATAACATATTTTTATTTATCCTTTTATATCCTGAATGAAATATTTTGATTTCTTTTAATATCTAACAAACAAAAAAGTTTGTTTTAACAAGTTTTCTCTTTTAATATATAAGATAGTTATCACCACTAAACATGTAAACTTTATTATTTTAAAGTTTTCAATTAATACAAAGATGACAGATCAGTTTGACAACAAAAAAAAAAAAAAAAAAAAAANTCTAAAAATATCCAAAGAATAATTGGCAGCTAATGTGTTCTGTAATAAATTAATTAGTTTATAAGTACTCTTCTATTGTCTTAAGTTACAACTTGTAACTCAAATTAATATATTAGAGAGTTTTTCATTCAAAAAATAAAAACAAAGTTTCAAAATTATGGGGAGGTTTGATCATTTGGCTATGAAGACTGGTGAGGAAACCACGGCCAGTCTGATCAATTCCGATCTGAACGAGTTCGTGGACGCGGCCAAGAAGCTTGTGAAAGACGCTGCCATGCTCGGCGGTTTAGGTTTCGGCACGTCTTTTCTCCAATGGACTGCTTCCATCTCCGCCATGTGAGCAAAAAAGACTAAAACTATTACTCTCTCCGTTTTTATAATAACTGTCGTTTTAGAGTTCAAGTTCTGTTTCATAAAAAGTGTCGTTTTAGATTTTCAATGCAGAAATTAAAAGAGTTTGATTGTTTGGCCAATAGAACCATTGCAGTAATTTTTTCGGTTGGTTGAATTAGAATATTTAATGTTGTTTTTATGAAAAACATAAATTTTCGATCCGTGTGAAAAACTCTAAAACGACGGTTATTATATGAAAGAGAGAAAGTATTAATCTATGCATAGGATCGGTTCTCATATTTATTAGATCATAAAACTTTTATTTTATTTTGAAACCAGTTTTTCTATATAAACTTTTGTGATTTATAAGACAAATAAATCATATGATGCATTTTTTGAGATATAAAATCTTAAAAAGCTCGAGTAAATTTATAATAAGGTAATTTTAAGTTGCGTAAGAATTATGTTTTGGGAGCCTTTTTCCCTTGAAATAAGATACGGTCTATCTAGAAAATGAAATTTCGTTTTTAGATTTTTCTAGTGAAATCGGATTTCAAACTTATATAAAGATCTCTAAGGAATCGTGATATTTTAACATATCTATCAATGAAAAATCATAAAACACATGATATTTGCATCAATCGTATTTTTTTTTTATGAATCATAATTGTTCTTAAATTGCGAAAATTTACCACATCTTACATATTAATGTAAAAAAAATTTTGAGGCTTTATTTGGCTCACATTAGAGCCAACCATAATGATTATTATTATTATTATTATTTTTTTTGCAGTTATTTGTTGATATTGGATCGAACAAATTGGAAAACCAAAATATTGACTACACTTTTAGTGCCATACATATTTCTCACACTTCCTTTCGTTATCTTCCACTTCTTTAGGTAAAAATAATCAAGAACAACTCTTTACAATGATGTTATGAAATGGTATTAATTCTTGTATATAATATAACAACCAAATCGATATTTGATTGATTTTCATAGTGGAGAATTTGGAAAATGGATTGCTATCATCTCTGTCACATTAAGACTTTTCTTTCCTAAACACTTTCCAGGTAATCATATGATTTTCTTTTATAGATTATATATATATAATAGGGTCGTGTATTTTAACCGAAATCTGAATATAAAAAAACCGAATCAAAACCGAACCATACTTTCAGATAAGCCCATGGTTTTTAGAATTTTTTTTAGTTTGGATACCCGAATCGAATTAGACTTGAATCGAAATCTGAACGGATACTTCAAAAACCATATATATATATATATATATATATATATAGTTTCTGATCAAGTTATTCAATTTGTTGTGTATTCGGATTTTCGGTTTGGGTTATTCGGGGTTATAGTGTTTTGGACCCGAATTATATGAATTACTCATATTATCTAAAAAATTTAAATGGTAAATCCAAAATACAAGATCAAAATCCAAATTATACGAATGACCCAAAACAGAAAATATTGGTTTTCACGTCAAACTAACTTTGATAAATAAATATATAAAAATTCCCGCACGAATCCGACTAAATCCTACCGAAAACTGATCCGAACATGAACCAAAATCAACTTGGTTCTTATTTGGGTCTTATATAGCTGGATTCAAAGAATCGAAACTCGAATTACCCGAACCGAATCTGAACCGATATTTCAACCACCTCTAATACATACAATTAGTCTAAGTTTTGGCCAATATATTTAATCAATCTTAAAAACTTTGTTCTTATCAAAATAAACTTGTAGATTGGTTGGAGATTCCAGCTGCATTGATTCTTCTACTGGTGGTTGCACCTAGTCTAATAACTGATACATTGAGAGAAAGTTGGGTTGGGGCAGTAATATGTCTTGGAATAGCATGTTACCTTTTCCATGAACACATTAAAGCTACTGGTGGATTCAAGAAATCTTTTACTGAAAAGCATGGATTCTCCAACACCATTGGAATTGTTGCCCTCCTTGTTTACCCAACTTGGACCATCTTTTTCAGTATCTTCTAGTTTTTATCAGATCCATTTGGCTTGTAGATACTTTCAAACAATTCTGTGTCTTGCAGCCATTTTGTTAAAAAAAAGTGTGAGAATTGTTTGTGTATGTCGTTTTAGATGCATTTGTGTTTGGGAAAATCTTGAAATTAACAAAAAAAAAAAAATCATTTGTGACTTGTAATATATATGTATTTACCAGAGTTAACCACTCGGTTAAATGTAGGCGTTGATGATGTTGTACTCCTACATTTGATGTCTGTCGGGAGAAAAGGTATATCCAAAAGAAATAGATTAAAATATTGTTTCCAAACCCATGGCAATTAAGATCTAAGCCTAGGACCGATTCAGAGCATAGGTACGAGAAGTCATCGATTATGACACAAACATTTAGAATACATTTTTGTTGAAATAAAAAAACATTCTTGTTGAAATAGGGGAAGTTTGTTGAAAATTTAAAAACATTTGTATAATAAGTATCATAAATTATAGAAATTTTGTAAAATATTCATTGGGAGTTTTAGTTTTAATATGGTAAACAATTTTAATATATCTTAGTTAAATGTTTTGCTTTGTTTTTTTATCACCTTAATTTTTGAACGATAACGAATCATCCAATTAATTTATTAAAATAACAATTTCACATACATTTAAAAGGGCACATTTTTCAGATTTATATAGAGTATCCAAAAGCGTTCGAACTCCTTGGTTAACAAAAAAAAATATAAATGTATTCGTATTATATATTAAACATAGCATTTTCTTAAGTTGTAGAAAGTCCATTACTAGATCACATCAAGTTGTACATCTTTACCGACTATTGAAAGAAGGTAGATGGTGAAAACTAATTTGCTATAGCAAGGAGAGACACACACTAATTCAGTTTTTAGAACAATGATATAACACTCCGGTTTATAGAGGAATGATGCTGCATGGCGAGAGTTTAAAAGAATTGATTTGTCTATATGTGTCACCAAGGTCCTGAGAGAACTTCATGAATCTGGAGCAATCTAAGGATGAGTGACCTTTCGGAAAATCACTTTCCGGAATTGTGCGAGTAAAGACAAAGCATGATGAAAGATCTCGTGATGATCTGCAGGACTAACAATCAAGTCTCTAAAGTCTCTAAAGTAGCTGGCCTGATCGTTGGATAGTAGTGGAGCTTACGGGCTGAGAGAGCTTGGGACCACATGTTGGAGCGGTCTGGAATGTTACATATGAACTTAATAGTTGTGGTCTAGAGTAAAGCATCCGAGAAATTTAATGGTATCTTTGAAATAATTAATTTAATTATAGGTACCTAACGAAACCAATCATCCTAAACACTATCTAAAACAAATGTTCTGAATATTATGAGTTATAAAAAAAATAAGCCAAAATCATAGATATAGAATGTCCTATGAAAAGAGTTTATTTGTATTATGATTTTGTTTTTGTCACAACTAAATCAACAAAGCTCAATCTATAAATAACCACTATAATGCAAAATTTTATAATTAGGTAAAATCGAATTTAGGTAAAAAAGAAAATTACATAAATAGAATTTAAACAGTTGACCAATGTCAATAATTTCTCCATATGCAAGATTCATGGATTATACAATAGCTAGAGTGTAATTTATTCTAATAATAATAAGTTATAGAGATTGAAAGAAACATAATATAAAACCTTAAGATTATTTGAGAGATGATAAAAAAAAACTTCACATAAAAAATTAAATAATATTTTATCAAAAAAAAAAAAAAAAATTAAAAACCTTCACACAAAATAACACATGTTACATACTTAGTGAATTTATTTTACATTAAAGGATCACACAGCTTTCTAGCCATTCAAAATCATACATTTAAAAAGTGACAAGATAGGTATTATTATTCATACAAAAATGGGATTTATAATGCATTTAAATGTGTAATCTAGTCATAAAGGGCTGATATTACTCGGTTTTAACGCTTTATAGTAAGCATTTATGATTTCTATTCAACT
>OVBE01010231.1:0-15208 GCA_900406425.1 Iberis pinnata
CCATTTGAACCGTATGTGCCCCAAAATCTAATTCCGTTCTAGGTTCCTCTATCCTATTGGCCAATTGTTCGCTACTGCTACTACTAGCAACAATATCTGGTCGTTCTCCATGTAAATACCAAATCTTATAACCCGNGTTGCCATACTATATCTATCCTGATATTGTGAGAATTCCGACATAAAGAACATGGACATTTTAACTTACGACTGTTTGGTTCCCGAGGTTGTCGACATGCTAATTCCATGAACTATATAACACTATTTTCATATTCCTCGTTCAAAAGATTTGTCACGGGATTCATCCGTTCACCATCCATCCATGATCGAAAATAAGGTGGAGTGGACATTTTATAAGTTTTTTTTTGTGAAGTTGTGAATTTGGGAACGAGAGGGATGCTTAATTTATAGAACTAAATATCGACGGAATTCCGACGGATTTTCCGTCGATACCTGCAAATATAGCTGTTTGGCAACAGCTACAAACAGTCACATTTAAACGGGCAAATTTCGTCCCAAAAACCGATGGATTTTTCCCGTCGATAAATTAATCGACTGATTCTTTTTCCGTCGATTTTTCCGGTCACATTTTTGGCATGTTTTCTTTTAGTGATCTACACATCATTTATCTTTTCATATAGTTTTGTACTAGTTGAGCTATTTCTTATAATCTCCATTAGTTTGTGAACACTTTGAGTATGCATTTATAAACAAACATTAACACATATAGTCCATGAGCAATCTGATACATCCAAAAAAGATAGACTAATACTGCATGATGGTGATAATGTTATTTAATGGTAATTCAAATGAGAATGTTAACGAGGAGTAAATGGCCTAATAGTTGTTATCTATGCTGCCTTGTTACCTGACCAGATATCGAACATGACCATTCACTATATGAGTTACTAGATCGGACTATCATAGTCCAGAGATGAATGTGACAAAAAATAGTGCTATGACTATCTTATTATTATGTGGATGTTTAGTTTAAATATGTAGAATAATCTATAATCTATAATTCGTTGTCTTATGACCCATGACTAATAACACGAAAACAAATTTCTAAATTTTTGTGTTTACAATAAGTTCTTACCAACACTCTTATATCATGTTTTCTTTTTCTTCTCAAAATTGTAAAATCACATTTTCCAAATTATTTTCTATTTTTTTTAGATGTTATCTAAAATATATAAAGATAAGTTTTTCTTTTTATAGCAACAATTAATTAGAAGACATAGTTTTCAAATTGAATAAACCAAAAGAAATATAGATGGAACAAGAACTTAATTTGTTATCAAACACACATTATGATTCTTGGCATGAACTAGTGTGGTTCAGGAGTCTGTTGCGGATCAATACCTGTGCTCACTTCAAAAGAACTTTCAGAGTCCAAGTCATGTCATCCTCTTTTCCTCGATATCTGTGTTAATAGACTCTCTTGTAGTTCATTAGCAACTTGAGACATGTTTGGTCTCCCACAAGAAGATAGATTAACACATGACATTGCTAACTCAAGAACCTTCCACATTGAACTAGAGTCATAATCATCCCCAAGAAGACTTGGATCGACAACGGTTTTGATATCTCCATTGCTTAACCTTAATTCAACCCACTCTCTTATGTGAGGCTTTTCACGAGTTTGGTCAATCACTGGTTGGCTTGTAATAATTTCCAATAAGACAACTCCAAAACTGAAGACGTCGCTTTTTTCGGTCAACCAATTTGTTTGATAATATCTAGCAAAAAATATATATATTTTTAAGAACAAAAACAAAAAAAAATATTTTTTAAGAACAAAAACATACTATGTAACTTTTGTTAAGTTGTATTCTTAGAAATCACTTACTCAGGATCAAGATAACCTAGAGTTCCGGCAACATTTGTTGACACATGAGTTTCACTTCCCATCAGAAAAGATTTTGAAAGCCCAAAATCGCCAAGTTTGGCATGGAAATGTTCATCAAGGAGTATATTCGTAGATTTGATATCTCTATGAACCATTGGTGGTTTGGAGCCCATATGCAGGTACTCCAATCCTACACAAAAAATAGAATATTCTAAAATCAACAAGTAAAACAGAAGATCTCGAAAAAGTTTAACATCTTAATGAGGAACAGAATTCAGCTTTATTAGGTAAATGGAATTAAAGTAAGAAAAATTAGTTACGAACCTTGTGCTGTCTCTGTAGCAATTCGTAGCCTATTTTGCCAACTCAAAGGGGAGCTACCAAATTCTCCTGTTCTCATAAAGATGTTTGTGTGTTAAAGCATGACACACAATCATTATTTTGTAACTAGTGATCAAGATTACCAAATAAATGTTGTTTTAAGTTTCCATTGGACATGTATTCATAGATCAGGGCCAAGTGTTGACCGTCTTCACAATAACCAACAAGGCTTACCAAATTGATGTGGTGTACTCTCAGTAGAAGGTCTATCTATCAAACAAATCAAATGTACCCAAAAATTTGTAAATATCATATACGGTACATTTTCTTTGTATGCTTAAACATGACCGGTCTCGAGGAAAGCCAAACGATATGTTGGCTTTAGCTACTAATATATACATATATTGTAAATTTTCTTTATAAATATGTGGATAAAGCCAATTATGGTGAAAGTACCTCAGCCTTAAATTGCTTATATCCTTGAGCTGAGGACTTGGAGAGCACTTTAACAGCCACTTTTTCATCATTTTTTAAATTACCGTGGTACACGACTCCAAACCCTCCTTCGCCAAGAATTGTGTCAAAGTTATTTGTCATTGTTGTAACTTCTTCATATGTAAAGCTTCTCTTGTTCACAACCATTGATGAGTGTAGAGCTGGAAAATTCGAATCACACATTATATACTTAATTCCAACTTTTGAGTTTTTTTTTATTTATCCCCTGAGCTTTACCTTTAGATGACCTCTTCTTTCTAACGAAGAGAATGATGAGAGAAAGCAAAAATGTAATAATACCAACTGAAGCAACTGTTGCAATAGTGGGTACTAACCATTTCTTTTTGTTTTTCACATCAACAGCACATGATGGATCCAAACAAAGGTTTGGATTTCCTTGAAGACTATTAATTCCTCACCGATTTTTTCTTGTTAGTTAATAAATGTGTTGGATAATCATAGAAATATTAATTTAGGAGAAGAGGAAACATACAACAATATCAGCCCATTCTTTTTCATGTCATGAAGAATTTGAGGAATTGAGCCGCTAAGATTATTATTATTCAAATTTCTGTGCAATATTTATAAACAGTTATTCTATAATTGAAAAGTTAAAACCATAATGTTCTATTGATACTTAAAGTGATACATACATGACTGTTAACATCTTCATTTTGGCGAGAAACGCAGGCACTTGTCCCATCAAATTGTTATTTGAAAGGTCCCTGGAGCATGCAAATTGATGAAGTTATCAAACAATATCTTTTCCATATTATATCCTTCTCGTCGAAAGTAAATATATGGAGTGAGATATAAGACTTACAATTTTTGTAGTTGGCTAAGATATTGTATGTCATTTGATATAGTCCCATTCAATCCATAAAAAGAGAAGTCTCTAGGTAGATCAAACACATTAATTTACAGTTAGTTAGAACACTGAATAATTTGAATGAGAAAACTTGAGTGTTCACATGGACTTACAAGGCCACGATTCTTGGTGAAGTAGAAGGAAACCTGCTGCAATTTAAACCAGTCCACATAAACTGTACAGGTACACATGGATCTCCTTGCCAACTCACTTTTTTTATACCGTAACTCGCTTGTATTTTCCTTAGTGCAATGACTGTGCATATAAAAAACCATATGGTCAGATTTACCATAGTGAAATAGATAGTTTTTTTGGTAGATTTAAACATATTTTAGATATTTATATCTTTTCAATATGTAGTTAACTTATTTTAAACGAAAGTAATATTTTTTGGTAACATTTTATCAAGATTTTTTTTTTGTGAAATCATGTTTTTGACTTTTTTTCCCACTTTTATTAAAAAGTTAGGTAGATAACCGATAGATGTTGGATTGATCATCAGTAGAGGTATAGGACATGATTGATTATTGTTGTAGAAGCTTTCTACAGTCAAATATAAGTTTTCTACAGCCAAATATATATCTACAGCAATAAAGTGAAACCAATCAAGCTGTAGCTTTCCTATTTTTTCTCACAGCCAAAATACCGGATTTTGTTTACTTTTGGCTGTAGAAAGCCAATTTCTCAAAGCACTTATTTTGTTTTGCTTTCTCTCTTCTCTCTCTTCTTTCTTTCTCTATTATTTTTGTATATATATATATATCTCGTATAAATTTAATAATGTAATGTGATTATTACATCTCTAATTAATTCTAATTTTTCATGATTAACATTTTTGTTATTTATTTTCTATATATACACACACACATATATATATATATATATATATCAATCGTATAAATATAATAATGTAATGTGTTTATTTTTCTATCTCTCTAATTAATTTTAATTTTTCATGATTAACTTTTTTGTTATTTATTTTTTCTATATATATATAACGTATGAATATAATAATGTAATGTGTTTATTTTTTATATCTCTCTAATTAATTCTAATTTTTCATGATGAAATTTTTTGTTATTTATTTTGGCCGCCAATGTTAATTTTATGATTAAACATAAGAAATAGCCTACACCAAAAAGTTGTCCAATTATGCTTTCATTTTAGAAAGTTACAGCCAAAATTTTGCAGCCAAAAATCTCACAGCAACAAAATTTAAAGCCACAACAACAAAACCTACAGCCAAATTTCTACAACAGAAAAAAGCCACAGCTGCAACCAATCATGCCCATAATTAAACATAATGACGTGTTTTGGATGTTAGGTGGATTTTATCAAGATTGGTCGTCAAAGGAATTTTGTACGTTGAGTGAAGAACAATGAGGGAAATGGTTAGAGCATCTCCAAATTATTACTATATTTTTCACTCTGTAATAGTAATTCTAAAATATACTTGGGTTTTGCTCCAAGCCTTCAACCCACAACTTCATTTTTTACTCTATAAAATAATGTTTCATATATATATATATTAAATTTTAATTTTAAACTAATTTCAGTTGTATGTTATAGTTGTAAAATTTACAAAAATGACCCAATTATTCTACTTTTTTCAAGAATAATAACACTTCGTAATATAATTTAAATAAAACATTTATTACATATCTAAAATAGTATTACATCACAAAATAATAAAACATAATATTATTTTGGTTATATTATTATCATTAGTGAATTTCTCATAGTTAAAACATTTCGAAGTGATATACTCCCTCTCTATATGAATATAAGATGTTTTAGGTTTTTTTTTGCATATAAATGTAAGATGTTTTGAGTTAAACGAGTTAAACTAATGCAAATGCCTATGTTTATTTGTGCAAAAGTAATAAATTTATATGGGTAAAATTAATTTATAGTCAAAAGTTTTTTGAGTATTAAATTATTTCAAAAACAGACACTCGTATCCAATAAAAATTGTTACATGCAAATTGTATTTATTAGTGCATTTATGTGTTATAGATTACATACACTAAAACTTAATTATAATAAAAAATTAATAGCAAAAGTTCATTGTCTTGATATATGTGAAATACACAAAACATCCTATATTTGTATTTAGTTGCTTATTGTCTATTCTTAAGTTTAAACTATTGTGTTTATCATATCTTTTAAATTATTGATTGTTATTTTATTTAATTAATTAAAAAATATTAATAAATGCTGGATACAAAATAAAATAAAAATTATGAAATAGATAAAAAATTATAAATGCCTTTTATGTACTTACATAAATTTATTTAGATTTTTATAATTATTGAATTTGTTAAATAGTTTGAATGATTAAATATCAAAAAAGGAATTAACCACTATGAAAGGTACCCAAAACGCACAAGTTTTGGAAACTAACAAAATTAGTTCATTATAAGTTAAAAGCAGTAGCGGCTCATATAGAAGGACGGGGATTGCAACTGCCCCGGATTTCGAACCGTGTTCTATTGATTTAAGAGTCCATCTTTTATTATAAGTTTTTGAAAAATTAGATATATAATTTATATATATACATATATTTTAAAGTTTCGGAATAAATTTTACGATTGAAATCTAATACATAAACTTTTAGTAGTGTTATTTAATGTTTTTGTATAAATTAAAAATAAGAGGTCCAAAGTTACGTTTTGTCCAAGGCCCATAATATTTTTGAGCCGGCCCCGGTTAAAAGTCGTCCATATATCCCTTATTCAACACACCTAAAAGTAAGTTCAAACTCAAGAAAATCTTTCGAAATACCATAGTGTCTCTACACCTTCCCTTCCGTGTGTGATCTAATTAAACAAGTTAAAAAGTGAGTTTATGGAAACGAAAATATTCTTTTTCATATCTAACAGGTCTTACATTTCTTTCAGATTTGGATATTATGATTTTGATCTAGTGTTAAGCATTATCGAAATTTCTTCACACATAAAAGTTAATCAAATTAGTAGACAAACCGTCGTTTTCATCCGTTTCTGACTGAGGAAGCTGCATTACCACAAAAAACTCCATCGCATTAAGAGATGGTGGAAGAGTTGATCCCTTAGTTGGCACAAGCTCTAATAAGCAATATCGATCATCGCATCTAGTTGAGGTTCTGATAGGAACTGTATCAACCATCAACTCCGGAGGACTATAGTTCTCACTAATAGTAATTCCAGTCCACAAAATACTAAATGCTCTAGTGTCATTAGGTTTCAGGTCTTGGATCTCGGCAAAATGAAGGTAGATGTGAACATCTTCTGGTGTATATGTCCTCAGCAAAGTTGCCATCCATGACATACTATTACTAATAGCACTGTAAGGTATGGACGCCTTTGAAATTATGGTCTGTGGCACATCAAAGCCATTTTTCGTATTAACAGAGCTATTGGTGTTTATTGGTATTAGTGCATCCATATAATCTATTCCCCATTCACGATCATAGATATCATCAGGATACCTGCAATATCCATAAAATGAAACACGTATTAGTTTTTTTTCTGTTGATAAAATGTAAATTACATACCAAATGAATACTTTTTACAAAGATTATCTTAATAAATATAGATGGCTCAACCGTTCAAGGGGTCCAATTTTGTTTTTATATATATAAAAAAGGCCTTAAAAACCACGTTGGTGAATAACCAGAAGCTACGGCTCAATTAGTCATTTTCAAATCATTGAAAGAGGAGAACGTGAAATGCTTTTCTCGTGTATAGAGACATATGTTATTTAGTATTAAGGTTAATAGCGTCATTGTATATAGCCTAACACCCAATACTTTTCCCCTCCTCTTTGAAAGTGCCGCCTCGGTTCTCATTAGCTCAGATCTTGTTGGGTCCGTTGGCCGACGGGCTCACGCCATCCGTGCCAGACCCCTTCATCTCGTTCCTCTTTTGTTTTCTCTTATGGTAGGTCTTTTGTTCTCCAGAAACAGTGCTCTCCCTTTTCCAGCCTTCCTCTTCTCCGTCTCATGGTTGCTCCAGTGGCTGGGTTCTCGCTCAGTGGAGCATGGATATTAATGTCCCACTCGAATTTCATTTGTTTCTACGCCTGGTCATGCTCGACTCTGCCTGCAGTGTCTTCAGCGAGGTCTTTCCAATGTCTCGGGTGTGGGTCTCTCCAAAGGCTTTTGTTCATGTTTGCCTTCTTCCCCTTAGTAGCGGTGGTCCGACATAATTGCCAGTTGGGGTTTGGATTTGGTTGGTACAACCGTTTGTTTTTTCTCCTTTGTGTGCCTGTGGTTTTGCTTCTCCATCCTTGGCTGACTTCTTTGCTGTTTCTCTATTTGTCTTGGCCAAGCTTGCAGTCTTTGGGTCTTGGAGGGATCAACGGCTTCTCTGATGTGGCTTTGGTAGGTCGCCTGCTTCGTTTGTTCAGACCCATATTTGATAGGTAAGGTGTGTGTTCTCCTTACATGCCTGGATGTTTATGGTCTTTGTTTGAGTATAGGGAGGACAGTGATAAGGCTGGGTTATTGGCGTGGTGGGTTATTACCTTTTTAGGCTGTTGTTTGTTTTGCGTTTTGGCTCTGCTAACGTTGCTTCCCGCCTTCTCTATTTTTACCTTGGCTTTGGAAAGTCTCGGGTTTTGGTTTCTTGTGTTTATTGAATTTTTGGGTGTCGGTTTGGTTGATGTGTATCGGCTTTGTGTTTGTTCGTTGTCCATTCTGGATTATTTCGACTGTGATCCTATTACAACCTCCCATATCTCCTCTTTTGAGCTTTCTCACAATTCTAGTTTGTGTCCAGATCAAGATCCTCTGGTCTTTGGTAATGACCTCTTCTTGTAAAGTGGTTTCGGTTTCGGTATGGATGGCCCCTTTATGCAGAAGAGAAACCTGTATGTGTGGTGTTTCATCGATGCCAACTTTTTAGGCTCCATTAGCCCGTTTGTCTGCGTTGCATCGGTTGGTTCCCAGAGATCTATAGGATGGAGAAGTTTGGTGATTTTGGGGTTCTTAAAAACTCACTAAAACCAAATCACTTCAAAACATTTTAATTTTTGTTTTGAATACACCCCTTTAATGTAGGGGAATTTCAATGTATAACCTAAACATATCCTATATTTTACTAAGTAACATCTAGTACTAGGCTAACTCTCTCTCTCCCACAATAATATGTTGTATATGCTATATTACCCATTCTCACTCTCTTCCCTCTCCCACTTTCTCTTCTTCTTACCCTCTCTCACTCTCTTCTTCCCACCGAATTCCTATAATATACAGATTACTTTGAATATGTATAGACTATTGATTTTTTTTTGGTTTATGATATATATTTTGGGTTTATGGTTTATATTTTGTGTATGGGGTTATGATAACTATTCACTAATTCATAACATATATGTGTTTGGGGTTTATGGTTTATATTTTGGTGTTTAGGGTTTATAGTTTGAGTTTATGGTTTATTTTTTTGGTTTTGGGTTTTGTTTTTAGTATTTACGGTTTATATTGTTGTGTTTTGGGTTTATATTTTGGGGTTTAGAGTTTATATTTGAGGTTTAGGTTTTTATTTTTGGTTTAAGGTTTATATTTTTGGTGTATGGTTTATATTTTTGGGTTTTGAGTTTATATTTGGGGGGGGGGGGTTTGAGTTTATATTTTGGGGTTTTATAAAATATATATCCGTTTTCAATAATCTTAATCTTGTACGATTCAGAAAAAAGTATGTGTTTTTTAGGTAACTTTTTGTGATTTATTATTTAATATTTTATGCTTTTATTTGTAAATATAGTAAAAGGGAGATTTTTGAAAATAAAATAAAAAATAAAAAGAGAGAAAGAGAGTTTGACACGCAATAGACAGTCCACCATATAACGAACGCGTGAACGAGTTTAGGGGTAACACAGAGATACACAAGCCATATAGATTATGGGATAATTAATTATACAAATTGTTGATAGATTCTTAATTTTGGAGCTACTAATTATACATATATCATACCAAATCACCATGTCGTGTGAACGAACTCCTAGCACCAGCGATGCTAGTCGATATCTCCCTACCGTCCCGCTCGCTTTTCCGGTTCTTTGAGTTTTTCTGCGACTTTTGTTTCGTCTTTTCTTTTTCCCAGTACTCTATGAATGGAGTAAGGAGCTCTCTAGGCATGTATGTGTGCTTTTTTCCGGTCTTGTATCAAGTGTCCTTCCACAAATATATGTGGTTAGAGTAAGTCTTCGCCGCTTTAGACTTGAACTCCATCCGCACTTCAGGGGTCATGGCAGGATTCCAGTTGAATTGTTGCTATTTGATTTAAAAATTTAATGTTAGTAATTATAAATGTAAGTTAATATTTAGAAAAATTTCTTACCGCGAAACAGTATAACCAAACTTCCTTATCCGCCGTAGGCAAGTCTGTAAACTTCCCATACGGTTTGTCAAGAATACTTTGCATCAGAGACTTGATGCACTTCGTGATCTCGTTATTTGAAGCCGGAAACCACGTCATCCCTTCCGCACCACTTGGATCACCACATGACAATCATGACTTTTCATACCAATGAACTTGCCCTCTCCGATATCAACACAATTTCTCAGATTAGATGCATATACATCAGGGAATCGGACCTTTTGAATAATCCAGCGAAAGAACTCGTCCTTTGCATTCTTAGATAATCTAAATGCAGGAACTAGACATCTCCCATCATACGTGATGTAAAGCTGAGGACGAGAACAAATGCCTGGCAAATCCAATCTAGACTTCAAATTGTCTTTGGTTTTCCCTTGGACATTAAGCACGGTGTTCATAATGTTGTCGAATAAGTTCTTCTCAACATGCATGACATCTAGATTATGCCTCAACAAATGCGTTTCCCAATAAGACAATTTCCAAAATATGCTTTTCTTATGCCAATTATGATTGTCACCGTAACTATCATAATGGCCATGTCCATTCTCACCAATATTAGCATCATTGGTCATCTCGACACCAAAATATAACAACTACTTCAATAGATATGTGCCATCTAATTCAGCTAGTGGACCTTCAACACATCTATTCTTTGTGAACAATGTAGTTGATCGACGATATGGATAATTTGGGGGCAAAAATCTTCGGTGACAATCAAACCAACATGTTTTCCTTCCATTCGTCAGCTGAAATAAGTTGGTGTCATCGTTACAATATGGACATGCTAGTCTCCTGTGAGTTGTCCATCCTGATAACATGCCATACGCTGGGAAATCGCTTTTAGTCCACATTAGAATCGAACGTATCTTAAAATTTTGTTTTAACGACACATCATACACCTCCTCCCCAAACTACCATAATGAGTTCAACTCATGTATTAATGGCGGAACCCACTTCGAGGTAAGAGTATATTTACACAAACTGAAAGTGCATTAGACCACCTTCATTGGAGGTGTTTAGAGGGTTGTTAAAGGGTAGCTTACTGTATTTAGATTATTAAAATAAATCAAAATACCTTCATTTGTCTAAGATCGACCCTTAGATAAGCAGCTTTAGATTTTTTTTTAGCTACACTATGTGTCACTTGGAGGTTGGAGGTTGGTTTTTTTTTTGATTGGTTTTTGTTTTTTAGATTCATGATTTTTTGTAGGATCGTAAAAGAAAACCGGACCGAGTTTTCTAAACTAAACCGAAGATTTTCCGAACCGAACCGAACTATGTAGACGACATATTTTTTTTTTTTTCCAGTTTCGGTTCTCGGTTCGGTTCGGTTCGATAACCAATCGGTTTATTTATTTATTTATTTTTGAAAAAACCCAAAAACCAAAAATCGATCTTTCAGGTATTTAGTTCGGTTCTGGTTCTTCGGATCCTAAATTCTAATATCCAATTGATACTTTTCTAATATTCGGTTTGGTTCTGCGTCAGTTTGGTTCCATGTTAAAGGAACTGGAAAATACTTGAAATTTTTGGTTCTAAGTCGGTTCCGGGTATTTCAGACCCGAGATACCAAAAAAAATAACTGAAATTTTTGGTTCTATGTCGGTTCATTTTTTTTTATTTATATGCTTTTCATGTTTGTTTCAACTTTAATTATTTGTGATATGTAAAATATAATGTTTTAAAAAATTAAATGTGTATAAATTGAAATGTAATTTTTTTTTTTAAGCATCACAAGTATCATAACCATTAGAAGCAACAAAATTAAAAATCTTACCAAAAGTTTCTTATCTATTAAATTTAATAAAAAATTGCTTACGACCATCTCCATTAGTTTAGAACTCTATAAAAGTTTCTACCCATTAAAAATAATACTATTTATATTTTAATTTTTGCTTATATTTTTAATAAAAATTATATTTGAACCAATGAAAATTGTCCACATGTCAAAAAACTCATAAGAACCAATTCTTAAACATCTCCATTTAGAACTTTCTCTCTCCAAGTTTCTTAATATTTATTATATTTTATTCTTAAGAACCTCTTAACAAGCATGAGTGGAGATGCTCTTAGAATGAAATAATAGCCAAAGTGCACTAGAGTGAAAAATACTATGAGATAAAGCGCATTAGAGTATAATTGTTCCTGGATTTTATTTTTCAAAATGCAAATGATTATAATTATTTATATTCAACCAATTGTATTGTTAACATTTTAAAATTGAAAACTTTACGTGGTGCGTGGAAGTATAATCAATCTGGTAACTGTAAAAAGATATATTGAATTGACTCACCGTACGATGGCTTCAGGATCGTTGACGGATACAGAGCGGCTGAAATACCTGCGGTGGAATATCTTTAGGGATCCAGTTTGAGTAGTATAGGTGTCATTTCTCAAGGGACGTAGTTCCAAGGCTGATATAAATGGTGTCGTTGTTCCTGTCTTAACCAGACATATATCTAAAGAGTTTGACTTTGGCATGTGGATTATCTCTTCTATGGTACCACCATCCAACACAATCCCATTGCCATTAGCATATTCTTGCAAATTTATAGTTTTCCAAAAGTTAGGGCCAAGATAAAGATCAAATTTTGGTTTCTGTTGAAGATTATCATAATTTCCATATAGGAACACAGCTCTCATAAGATATTGTGTGCCTTGTGTGACAGTTAGATTATAACAGTTTCTTGTTCCTTCAGGAAAATATCTAACGTACTTATATGGCCTTAAGTATTTCATGCCAATTCCAGCATACACCTCCTTGTTTATACCAATTTTCCCGCTGCTCATGAAACCAGCATCCGATGAAAAATATAAACCGGTGGATTTTTCAGTATAACTAGACTCGTTATGGGGCATTCCACAATCTATGCTGATGAATCCTAATATATATGCGATGGGGGAAAAAACAATCAGAAAACTAAATTAATCTTTGTGAAATGATCTCAAGTCTAAAGATAATATAGCCATACAAGGCTTGGAATATAAGTTAACTTGGGCTACTTAAAAAAAACTCCTTCGGAATTTTCCGACATATTATCAATGAAATATAAGTTTTGACACTCTAAAATCGACAGATTCTTTTCGTATGTATTTTGTCGAAAAGATAATCTTTCGATAGCATAGCAACGAATTTGGTCGTCATAACTGACATGATTTTGATACTCTCTCTGTTTTTTAATACTTAATTTTCTAGATTTTATTTTTTTGTTTCATATTACTTATTTTTTAATTATTAATTTTCTTTTTCGAAAAGTACCTAATCATACCTTTTTGGCTAGAAATATTTCTTTTTATAATTAATTAATAGTATAATACATTGAAAAGTTAAATTTTAAGCATTGAAATTTGGAAAATATAGATAAAGTAAGTTAAAAAGAGAAAAATTAGCATCATAATCATTACTTTCTTAATACATGTGAAAATTCTCAAAAATCAAGCATTAAGAAACAAATGGAGTATAATATACATGCAGATCGAGAGGATCGTATAAATGTGAAGCCATAAAAAAAAAAAAAATACCTAGTTGACCTTGGGCATTAGCGAGATCAATAATGAAAAAAATTCCTGTAAGGACCACGAAAATAAGCCGGTGAATACTCTCCATTTTGTAATCTGCAAAAATCCTGTGAGATAAAGCTATTTGAGTTCCATAAAGATGTATCACCTAAAGGTTGACGCAAACTAATTTAATATATATAACATAGACATGTACTTAGTTGTAATAAAATAGGCCAAATTGGATAAAATTTAATGATTTAAGAATAAATTTAGATCCCCCTCCAGGTTGGTAGTGAGAAATTTCTCCTTCATATGCCGTTCAAAGTTTCGAGCACGTCTCTCATTTAATTTTTCTGTATGTGCACACACGAATATTACGTAGATAATATTAGTATGTCGACCACTTGTAGCTTGTGTGATGATAATTACTCTCAAGTCTCTCTCTCTCAATTTCGTATATTCTTTTTGTTGCAGTTGTTTGCTTTTCAATTACTGTGATATGATGACATTACAATGATATTAATCTATATTTGGAGGTGGTATGATCTATCTTAAATCGAAGGTTTTGAAATTTTATCAATCGATCCTCCAATATTGAATATGGTTTAGTTTAGTCTGTTTGAACAAATAGAGTAAATAAGAAAAAGAAATTTAGAACAAATAAAGTAGATCAAGTGCTGTGCTGAGTGCCAAACCACAACTGCAATAAGTCATTATGCGTGTGATCTCCAGAGCCTCGCATAGATGTCAAGGTGTTTCAGACTGATTTCTCGTGGTCGAAAGATGCAAAACATATTTGGATGGTTTCCAGTGCTTTCTATTGTTGCGCTCAATCCATCCGTGGTGAATGGTTCCTTGGAAGGCCAATCTAAGCAGGAATTACTGTTGCTCAGCGCGTTAAGTCTGGCAAAAGCTATGTTGCAGCTCATCCCGTTTGTTGTGGAAGAAGGAGAGGAGCCCTCTTGTTGTATTGTCCCTGATTTCATTGGTGATTTTGCATTAAAAATGATTGCGCGATTCCATAGGCACATAGCATAAGACGTAGGAGCTAGCAGGATTTTCGGACAGTCATTCGGTCTCCTGTAGCGAGTCTATTCTTATAAGACAACCATGTGAAAAAAGAAATTTTGGCACAATTTTTTTGGACCAAACACTTTGAAACCATGAAACCCGACTTATTACTCAAGAGTTTTTTCCTTGGAGAAAACTTGGTAATAAATTTCCGACCCCCATTTCCGCATGAATTGATTAGTTAATGTGGCATTGTTAGGCAGAGATAGATTTTGCAATGAGTCAACAAGCATACGTAGATTTGGATGCTGCTACGGCCGAAAGTGCCACCCAGTACTGGAGGCATCCTTGACGGTGCAACGTTTTTCCAAGCTCAGTGCTCTAAGTCCCCTGAACCCTGCAATGTCAATCAAATGGCCTAGTGGAGATCAATTGTAGAACCAAAAGGATGTAAGGGGCTTATCAAATACCTTGAGACGAAGGTAGGGGTAGGCTATCTGATGCAATTTGAGCAACTTTTTCCATATCCATGATCCCTGGCCTTCGGCAATAGACCATAAGGATCCTTAACGGATCAGATGTAACTTCACTTAGTTGACTCCTATTGAATATGCAGAAGAGAAGATGCACCAAACCAAGCGTAAACCATATAAGCTGTTTATTTAAGCTAATGACCGAAAGCCAAATCCCCCTTCATCTTTTTGCGAACGGATGTTAGCCCAAGCTACCGTAGCTCGTTTCTTATTCAGGCCTTGTAACACCCCGTTTCCGGTCAACCCCCTTTGACCAAAACCGAGGTTATTACGC
>OVBE01010232.1:0-15208 GCA_900406425.1 Iberis pinnata
GAGGCACGGTTTATAAACCATGATTAAAACGAACAAATGCAATGTTTCGTTTTGCACCGGTTCGATTCGCAACAGTTCGAAATTGGGCTGCACAAGATGGGCCAAAAATTGGGCCGAAAATGGGCCAAAATGGGCTGAAGTTTTCATAAAAAATTTCCCCAAAAAGAACTAATTAATGGACCAGAGGTCCAATCGACCCTCGCCCTGCCGAGCGAGCGGCGGCGGTGTGCGCGCTTGTAGTTCTCCTCTCTCACTTTGCACCATGCATAGTGTCTCTTGTTACTCACTTGTGAACATGATGTGAGTATACTATATATATATATATATATATATATACCATTTGCATATTTTTCTTCTAGGCAATCTGGGACAAATGGTTTTGTTGACTTTTTCATGTCTCAACCATCATACTTTGATCTCACATTTCTCATTCAATATGACTTCAATTTGAAAAAGTAAGTAGTCCATATTGTAGTCCAAGCTAAAAAGCTTTCCAGTTAACTCATAATCCATTAATTCCGGACAGTGAGCTTGTCGGAATACTCGCCGGAAAAATGATGTTCAGTCACTTCTTAAAATTTAAGTTTTAACAATAATAATTTTGAACAGAAAATAAACCAAATCACATACATGCAGGGGCGGAGGCACATGCATTGTAGGTGGGTTAGCTAACCCCACTTAACTTTTCCAGATTTTTTTAATAACCCTTTTTATTAATTATAAAATATAATATTAATAATTTTCGGACTCCATTAAAAAATCAGCAAGTTTACATATATTAAAATTTACTATTTTTATTATAATCCAATTAGTATGAAATAACTTAATAAGTTAAACAATAAATCAATTTATTTGCAAAAAACCCTACTTTCTTCTCTATTAGTTTTTTGTCGTAAAAAAAAAAACTCCATCACCTTCAATTATTCAAGTCTAAGATAATGTTAGTTTTGATTATAGTATGTGTATAATTTTGATTATGCTCGATGATTTGATTTTGGCGATCTGGAGGAGTAGATGAGTCGTTGGCTCAATAATTTATATTAGTAAATCAAAATTAACCAGCAACGTATTAAACTTCTTGTATGAATTTTGGCTTGATAGTAAAACAATTTTAAGAACGTATGTTATTATATTGTTGTGTATGGTGTTTATTTTAGTTTAAATTTTATAAACTCATTTAAATTTTATTTACCAGATAACTAATGGATCGCTTTTTGAAAAGAAAATCTTCATCATCCGATTATGAAGATTTAGATGATCTTCTATATGATACCGGTGAAAGAAAAGGAATCCATGAATACCATTGTAATCAAAGAGATGAGATAAAACGCAAGTATTTGAGTTAAGGACCTTGTCAACCTCGTGGTCATTGTTTTAAACACCGTCTTATAGGAGGTACCTTAAGGAGATTTAATCCTACTTGGTTTGCTCAGTATAGGGATTGGTTAGAATACAATGTGATGGAATAAAAGGCATATTGTTTGTACTGTTATTTATTCAAAGATACCAACAACAAAAAAGTGGCAATAATGCATTTGTGACTGAGGGATTTGATTGTTGGAATAAGTCTGAAAGATTGTCTACTCGTGTGGATTCAGCAATAAATAGTTCTCATAACATAGCTAAGAAGAAGTGTGAAGATTTGATGAGACCAGGTCAATTAATTAAACATGTTTTGCATAAAATGACCAATGTCACGAAAGATGAGTATTGTGTTAGATTAAATGATTCAATCAATGCTTCTAGGTTTTTGTTAAGGCAGGGATTGCCATTTCGCGGTCATGATGAGATTGGTGATTCAACTAACAAATGAAATTTTTTGGAGTTGGTGAAATATATTGTTGAACAAAACGAAGTTACAAATAAAGTTGTGTTGAAGAATGCTCCTGGAAATAACCAAATGGTATCTCCTCCAATCCAAAAAGACATTGTTCATTGCTTTTCATAAGAAATAATTAACTATATCATTCAAGAGATTGATCATGATGTGTTTGCTTTATTAGTGGAGGAATCTGCAGACGTTTCAAATAAAGAGCAAATGGCTATAGTTTTTCGGTTTGTTGATAAACATGGTATAGTTAAAGAAAGATTTGTTGGTCTTATCCATGTGAAAGAGACATGTTCATTATCTCTAAAGTCTGCCATTGATTCATTATTTGCTAAATATAGACTAAGTCTTAAAAAGCTAAGAGGACAAGGCTATAATGGAGCAGGAAATATGAGGGGTGAACTCAATGGGCTAAAAACATTGATTTTAAGGGAAAAGAGCTCTACATACTATGTTCATTGTTTTGTTTATCAACTTCAGTTGGTTATTGTTGCAATTGCAAATAAACATTTTGAAGTAGGAGATTTCTTCAATAAGATTTCAGTGTTAGTAAATGTGGTTGGAGCTTCTTGCAAGCGAAAAGATATGATGCAAAAAATCCAGCGAGAAAAAATTGTGAAACGAATAACTAGTGGTGAAATTAAGACTAGAACATGGTTGAATCAAGAGTCTTCACATAATAGTACGTCAATCTCCTCCATAATACAAAAATAATATATTGATCACTATTTATACCAGTTATAAACTTTTTTGAAAAAAAAAATATCGTTAAATAAAATACAAAAATAAAACTCTAAATCATATTCTAAATTTTAAACAAAATATAGATATTCAGAATCTCATATCCGCAAAATAATAATAAATATGTAACATTCACTCATTAAAAAAAATACTTAAATACGTGGTTCAATTTTTCTCCCTCACTGCACTTTTGTCTCCGACTAGCTGTATATTAGAGCACCTTCGTTGGTTAAAAAACCAATTAGAGATTCTTAGCATTATCTAAATTTTATATTTTAAAAAAAAATTTATTACATATTTGCCACTATCTTAAAAAGATAAAGCACAAACTTTAAGAATATCTAAAATATAACTCTTAGATAGGAAGTTTTAGAACTATATCTTAATATATAATTTCTTATTTATTTATTTATTTAACTCATTTTTGCTAAGAACCTTCATTAAAAACCCCCAATAAAAATGGTCTTAGGTGAGTTTATACGGTTATCTTACCTTACTTTTTGTAATCTAACACCTGAGAATAGAGAAAGCAAGATCTTAAAATTTTGTTCGTTCTTCGAGAGATACTTCTATACTCTCGATTTTACAAAGTATGTTCTCCAGACATTCTCTTCTAATATTCAAATCATCTATATTTTACGTACTCATATACGATTTTATTTTCTTTCTCTAAACTTCGCATCAACTTAAGTTTTATTCTTGGATCAGTTAGCTGAATAACCACCCGTAAGTATAATAGGTCGGTTTTTAAGAAAGTAATCATTCTATATATTATTAGATTTTTAGCCGTATATATGCCCAAGATATCTCCTTTTTTATCCTTTGTTTGTATTACATATGCATGTATTCATATCTCTCTCTTCCTTTAAAAAAAGAAACAATTCCACCTCTTTTTATTATATTTTATAAATTATTTCAGTTCAAATAATCAAATCATAAAAACTTATTTAAAAAAACACATATATTTCTACATATAACAAGATTAAAACTTTTTAAAATGGACTATATTTCCAATATAGTGAATAGTGATTCATAATCAATAGAACCATAAATTCAAAATATAAAATCTAAATCATAAACACTAAATATACACCTTAAACAAAAATGTATAAACCCTAAACCCCCAAATATAAACTCTAAACTCTAAAATATAAATCTAAGCCCAAAATATAAATCCTAAACCCGTAAATATAAATCCTAAACTCAAAAATATGAACCATAAACCCCAAAATATAAACCATAAACCTCAAAATATAAAAACTAACATAAAAATATAAACCCTAAACCCCAAAATATATATTGACTACCAAAAACAATAGTCTAACTACCTATGTATACAAACTCTAAACCCCAGAATACTAGCCCTAAACCACACAATATAAACCCTATATTCCAAATTATAAACCCTAAACCAAAAAATATAAAAAATAAACCCCAAAATATAAACTTTACACCCCAAAATAGAAACCATATATTGCAATTTATAAACCCTAAACCCCAAAGTATAAACTCTTGAATCTAGAATATAAACTCTATACTGCAAAGTATAAACCCTAACTCCCAAACTCTAAATCCCAAAATATAAACAATATACTCCAAAGTATAAACCCTAAACCCCAAAGTATAAATCTCAAACCTGAAAATGTAAACCCTAAAATATAAATCTTAATCTCCAAGATATAAACTCTAAACCCAAAACTATAAAACCTAATCCCTAAATGCAGACTCCAAAAATAAATAAGACTACAAACAAAAAGTTAGATTAGCAAAAAAAAACAAAATACTTAGACTAGCCGCAACAAAAAAATGTCTTAGACAAAAAAATGGATTATGCATGTCACACTAAAACATATGTCTAATTCCACCTATTTTAATTGAATGTTATAATGGTATTTTTAAAATAATTTATAATAAACCTATCTACTAATGTTAGTTTTTTAATATTAGAGTTTTTTTAATACAATTACACTTTATTCTTTGTGATTGTTGTGTATTTTCTTCTTTTCTGAATCTAGTATAATTTGGTATTTTGTTATGTATTATCTAAAGTTTTAAAATCGTTCGGCACTAAGCGAACGATGAACTAGTGCCTAGCGCCTAGAAAACCTAAGAAGAAAATTATTAAAGGGCTAGACATTGCAAAACATTATATAATATATATATATATTACACTTCAATGTCTTTTTAAGTTTTATATAAGAACAAAGTTGCAATGTCATATATACTAAAGAGTTTCCATAACCTCTTGTTTCCGGGTTCAACTCCTCTTGGTTGTACTTTTACATATCTTCATTTTCTTCGATAAAAGTTTTAGCCGCTGCATTTCTTGCAATTTTGTTTCCTTCGTAAATCATTGGTTTTCACATTTTTATGAACTTTTTCTCTTTGACGCTTATAATTAGGGAAAATTATGGTGAATACCATAAAAATCCCAAACATTACAAGGAATATCATAAAGGATGATTTATGAAAAATGACATAAATTTCATCAAAAGGGATTACACTCATACTCCTAGAGATGTAATGATGGTGGTTTGCTGGAAAAAAACTATCGAAACTACAAAGAAAATACAGTATAGCTACGACCTTGTCACGGAATATATGTGGCTAAAAGTAAAATTGTCACTGAAAAGCCACGGACTAGCCATGGATCGCGTATTTACCAATCTTTGACTAATCCGTGATGAGTCGTAACAAGAAAGCCACAGTTTAGTCACGGTTTTTTGCGTGGCAAGATTGCTACGGCAGATCCGTGGCTAAATCGTAGCTACTTAGCCACGACGGCGAAGCCGTGACACATCTGTGGCTAAATATATTAGTCACAGATTGTTGTCCGTGGCTTTTCTGTGACTAATTTAAAATCTTAACCCTAAACCCTAAACGGAATATTTCAATGTTTTATATTTACAAATACATATTTCATTATAAATAGCTATAAAACATATTTCATTACAATTTGAGACGAAATAGTTGTGTATATTTGGGTTTAGGGTTATTATTTTTAAGTTTAGTTTATATATTTGAGTTTATGGTTTATGTTTTTTTGTTTAGAGTCCTTATTTTTGAGTTTAGAGTTTATATATTTGAGTTTAGGTTTTATATTTTTTGTGTTTATGGTTTAAGATTCTTATTTTTTTAGTTTAATGTTAATATTTTTAGGTTTAGGATTTCTATTTTTATGTTTGTGGTTTAAGGTTCTTATTTATGAGTTTGGTGTTTGTTTCTTTGAGTTTGGGGTTCAATCCTTACTTGAATATAGTGTTGAAAAGAAGCCCAAAGTCCAAGGTCCAAGTTTAACATAATTCACTTTGTGAATAATCTATATAAACTCTTGTATCCTCATTTGTGTTTCTCAACTCAATACAATAATCTTCTTCATTCTCTTTATTCTCATAATCTCTCTTATAATTCTCATAATCTTTCATGGTATCAGAGCCATAAGCTCCTAATCTCGTTTCTGCATAAACCTTAAACTCTTTTCATAGATCCGATAACCTAACAGTTGTGTCACGTTTTGTTCTGGAGAATATTTGGACACTTAAACGTGGTCCGATCTTGCTGAAAATTTGAGGTAAGCTTCGTGATTCATTGATCTTGATATTCAACAGTGAAGATTAGATTTCAACGGTTGTTTGTGAGATCATCGAGTTTTCTCGTGGCTGTTTGCTACAGTGTTGAGTACAGATTTCTGCAGGAGTTATCTTGAGTGTTTGGGAAATCCAACTGTGACTTTGTCTCCGTTTGAGCTGAAATTTTGCAGAGGTGTTTCTGACTTGTTTATCTAGGATTTGAGCGGCGGAGATTTGATTTTGTGACCAACATCTTAGGGAATTTTTGGTTCGTCTGGATTCCTAATATTTTTCTCCTAAATCGATCTTATCCGAAGTTTTTCAATGGAGGAAAAGGAAGATTAAAGGCAGAAACTCGTACCTCTCAAGGGTGTCAACTATCTTCTATGGACTTGAACTCTCAAGACTTATTTATGTGGTCATGGTTTATGGAATCATGTGGTTACACATAAGTATTCTACTAAAGAAATCGAAGCCAAAAGTGATAAAGAACTCACTGTTGAAGAGGAAAAGTGGTTCCAAGAGAACAACAAACCCTCAGAATCATTAAAAAAACCCTAGATCCACGACTCCTTGAAGAATATTCATATTTCAGCACTGCAAATGATCTATGGGATTCTCTACAAAAAGTGTTCGGTAATCTCTCAAATCCGAGCCGAGTGTATGAATTTCAGAAAGCCATCAACGAGTTGGCATAGAAAGAAAGGGATTTATCTGAACACTTTGGGAGTTTCAAATCACTTTGGGCTGAGTATGAGATGCTTGGACCCGAGACCACATCTGAGATTCTACAGAGGAGAGAGCAAAATCAAGTCTTTAGTCTTCTTCTCACCTTAAACCCATCGTACAAGGACGTGATTCAACATATCCTCATATCAGACAAGCTACAACTTGATGACGTTTGTGCAAAGCTCGAGAAAGAGTATGGATCCTTAAGCCTATTCTCTAGCAAGAAAGAAAAAGGTAAAAATTTAGCACTAGCGAACAAGGTGAGTTACAAGCTATCTGAAGAGAGGAAGAGTCTTAAGTGTGATCACTGCAAGAAGAGAGGTCACATCAGGGAGAAGTGTTGGATTCTTCATCCACATCTCAAACCAAGCAAGTTCAAGTATTCCAAAGCCAACTACTATCAAGAAGAAGAAACGGCAAAGGTAACTAGTTCAAGCTACAAGGTTGAGGAAGCCATCACCTCCATAGTTTCCTTCCAGGATGAGTACGTGAAGAAGTCTGACCTCGAAGCTCTCATCAAATTCCTGAAAGGATCTGGTAAGACTTCAGGTATCTCTTTACTGTTAAGCCCAATAAATTAATAATAAAGCTTGAAGATGCCAACTGCAAACAGATGATTACTGAGTGCAGTTCCATTTTACAAAATTGCATGCCTAAGAAACTTAGGGATCCAGGTAGCTTTCTTTTAGTATAGATTGGAGATATCATCTTCCCTATATCTCTATGGGATTTGGGGTCTAGTGTAAATCTCATGCCATTCTCAGTGGCGAAGCGATTGGGCATGACAGAGATTAAAGGAACGAAGATCTCATTGGTGCTAGCTGGCCGTTCTGTGATGTATCTCATGGGAATTCTAGAGAAATTTCCTTTTAAAATTAGAACGGCCTTTATTCTGACTAGCTTTGTGATTTTGGAGCTTGGAAAAGAACCTAAAGATCTTCTGATGCTGGGATGACCCTTTTTAGCTACTGCATGTGCAATCATAGATGTAAAGAATGGCAAGATTGATCTACACTACCTACACACGCGTTAAAAAATGCCTAGTATAAGAAAGGAAAACTTAGGTGGTGATTGGTAAGTGTTGTGGATTTATATTTTTTGCTATAGAAAGTTGGTTGTAGGAATTATTGTTATAGCTTTATTTTTTTGCTCTAGGATTTTGGCTTTAAAAATTTTGGCTGTAGGTTTTCAAAATAAAATTATGATTGGCAAATATGAGTGTTTTAGGCTTTTTTGCTCTGCAGAGCCAAAAAATAAACAAAATGAAATATATTGCTTCAGAAATCAAAAATCTCCACAAAGTTTGATTGATGAAAACTTAATGCTTTAGAAATCAATATGGCTCTGCAGAGATTATAAAGCACTTAACAATCACTACCTTAATTGACTTGGGATACTAATGAAAATAAATGTATACATAGATGTGCGAAGTTAATTCTGCGTTAAAAAGAACTGCTTTGAGGTTATCTAGGCACTGTACTTAGACTGCAAAACCTTGAACTAGTTTGCTTATTTATGATATGTAATATCAATGTATATTAAAATCTTTGATAATAAGAATTTATTTCAATATTTATATAATATAAGATCTTCACAATTAATTTGTAATTAGAATTTACATATCGTTATAAGTTGTTGTGAGTTACAACAAATCAGCATTGGAAAAATAACATAAAAAGATGGTGAAATGATCAGTCATGCGAAGTACGAGAAAAAAAAAAGATGTGCAACACTAAAATATCTCGCTGACATAATGAAGTCTGCCACAAATGTTTCAAGTCTTCCAAAGATTTTTGAAAGTGTAAATTATGGAAACTACCATAAAAGTTAGATTGATTAGCAAATATACCATATTGGTATAATTAGTGGAGACATGCCATAAGTCACGTCAAGCCAATTTACGTTAGTTGCCCTTTTGTAATTAAAAAAATATTTCCACCTTCTCTATCAAAACAAGTGGGTTACAACTAGCATAAGAAGTGACATGTCTTTAGCATTTTGTTTTTTTATTATTTGCCATTTTAAGTTATACTTTGTTGGTACAAGAACTAATTTGTTGGTATTTTTTATTCTTCTTATCATTATTAACACATTGTCTTTTGTTTCAAGTTCCACTAATTATTATAAACTTTTACGATTGACTACAAAATGTCAAAATCTGATTACTTAGAGTATATGTGTTACAATTTAGAGATCAAAATTGAATGTATTTAATATGGAATTTGGAATAATTTATAATAAAATGATAAATCATATAATATTGAAGAAGAGACCATGGGACCCGACCACGTGGACCAAAGGATGGAAGTGGTGTCCACAAAACGAGATTCAGGAGCTGTTCACGAAACTGGTGGACAATGAAGAGTCCCAAATCCAGTGGACATAGACATAAATTTATTGTCCACTACTGAGAAGCCTAATCATGTTCACGAACACGGTCTCGGAGATACAGTTGCAGAAAGAGGGACGATGCTAACCGGGGCGGATCCTGTGGACGAAAGGAGGGAAATGGTGTCTGCAGGCAGAGATCCAGTTGGTCTCCCAAAAGCGGGTGGACAACCAAGAGTCTCAGATGTTGTGGACAGGCGTACACATATGTTGTCCACAGAGATTTGGGCATAATCCTATCCACGCAGCTGAAATTAGAGCAGGTGGAGAAGAAGAAGGACAGGTTGGTGCCAATATCGACGTAGCTGGTGTCCACATTGATTCGGCGGCTCAAACGCTAAGGAGAACAACCCGAAAATGCCGAGAACCAGCTAACATAAGTGGTACTAACAATCCCTATCCCATTCTAGGCATTCCCATTCTCCAACAATAACCAGAATAATTTTGTCCATCAAGAATGACCTATAAAGAAAAACACATCTTCTCGTCAAATAGACAACATATATCTTTGTCCACGGGTTTTACGTATATGTCCACATTACACAGGATTTTGTCCACCCTAAATAGCTGATTTCTCCGAAACCTAAATATGGTGACAAATGGACACATTATTAACTTCCACCAAAATTGCACCTTACAATGGTCTTACATTGTAAAAATTACAACCAACGGCAACGCGCCCCAAAACAGGAAACATAGATATAATGAATATCTCATAAGAAAATGGTAGGTCATCATAATTCTAACAAAAAACAAAAAAAAATTGTAAAATATATGATACTATCCACGCAACGCACACAACTTCGTCCACAAGTTAATTTTCGCTAAAAAAAAAATTGGCCATTTGCCATAAATGTACCTTCACCTTCACAAATCTCCGAAAATTGGTAGGATAAACTGCCATTAATTACAACCATCGAACCATTTGTTGCAGACATGGGTTCGAAAATAATTAAAAGAAAACAATTGAAATTAACACATATAATCATCTTTAATGGTGCATTAAATACACACAGAGCACTTTATTTTTTGTCTCCTGCATCCAAGGGCAAACTTGTCATTCTACCCATGCCACAAGTACACCTTTTGCCAGCTACAGAAACACATAAATGGATTATGTATTTTTGATAAGGTTCCCAATTATTATGGTACTTCTCATAATAAGCCTTTTTTGAAATCTACATAAACTTTTGAAGTCTATCGTAAAATCTTGAACTCTGTCAGGAAGTTACGCAAACTATTTTTTTTAACACAAGATCGGAATATATTAATAATAGCAAAGACCACATACAATATAAGCTTGTTATATCGAGTTAAAAAACGGAAAACAAAAAGAAAGGTAAAGAAGAACTAGAGTTAAAATCTGGCATTACCGGCACGACGACGCTTTAGAAAAACAACCGGAAGGTTAGTAAAGATCAATCTAACTAGAACTTTGATTTAGGTCGAAGCACAGAAAGAGACTAAACGAGCACAAAACAAGCGTAGATCGGCGAAACTCAACCAGGCATAACAGGAGGATAAAACCCCAACGAACCTAAACCGAGGGAGAAGCGACGAAGAACGCTAATGAAAGCTTAAGTCAAACATATTGGCAAGCGATACGGCTCAACTGGACTTTTAATGATGAAGTTATTATCTCCCAGAGAATAACAACCATACAAAGCGAGAAGCAGAGAAACGCAGCCAGACTCTGACGGACCAGAGAAAACTAGAGCCAACCACTTGGAAGACACCGAGACACTAACCTATAGCAAAGCACTTGAAACCATCACTTTCATTAGAGACCAGACGACGACTCTGAGGCATGCATGACGCCCGTTGGATTGGTCGAGGCGCTCAGAAGCGAACAATGATTTGACACCAAGCCGATGGCTAGAAGGTAAAAACCCGAAGGACGAGCTGACACCAAACTTAAACAAAAATAAAAGGTGACTGTTTGATTGAACCAGAGAAAATCTAAGACCATGGAGACTGAAACCACTTCTAACATAACCGCGAGAACGCAGCCTAAACTTTCGAAACAAATGAGGAGGAAGACCTCAAACTTGGAACCCAAAAAAAATCCACAAACTAAAGACCGATCTTGAGAGAACCAGCCAGCAGCGATGGAACCCGAAACAGATCCAAAAGAAGATCTGGGATCCACCCACAAACAGCGGAAGACGAGGCAAACGACGGATGCGGCTGAAGAACTGCCGAGGAAAGAGCAAAAATTGAAGGAAAAGCTCATACCTCTGATAGAGATAGAATTTAGTCCTACAACTACACTACAAAGACAGGTCACTATAGCACAGTAAAAGGGTCGAATCCACAGAGACCAGACATCCCAACTTTCAGTTCAATCTCAAATCAAGCTAAGACAGAATAATTAGATGGTTGTAAAGTAACTAAATCAATAATAAAATAAACGGTTATAAATCAATAAACTATAACATTAGGCATTAGAGAATTCCACATGTATTCATGTTTAAAAACCAAAGTTAACATGTAGGATTTTCGTTGAAAATAATTTCTAACTTGAAAGACATAAATAGAATAATCTCCTCTCAGAGTATTAAACCATATGTTCGAATTATTAGAAACAAACTCTCGCCGTGTCTAACTAATTCAACCATGCATTAATATTTAGATTCAGATTCATAAGCATCCAGGACAATACTCTCGCAAGCAAGAACACTTATTCATGTAGACTAAATTAGACTTCTAAACCAAATCTCTTTGCGTTTATAATTCTAATATCAGTGAACTTGTTAGCTACTCTAATTCATGCATTAAGCAACCCTAAAAGCTAACAAATTCAATAATTTTTGATAAACCCTAACATTCAAACATGGTTTTCCTGGGAAACCCTAAAACCGAACAAGTGAACTACTCAAACATTGCAAAACATAAACAATTCAACATCAGAATAGAACTCATAATCAATAAAATAAAACAAATATTATTGAGAAATAACAGAGTTCAGAAATCTTTTCCAAATACAGGGTTCGGATTCGTCTCTCTGTAAAATCTCTAAAGTTTTAAAAGCGTAAAATAATAAAACCTAAGCCACAAAGCTTTTATAGTGTAAGAGAAAAATATAAAAACTAGGAAAAGTTAGATAAGCTTGAGGACACTTTCTTAAAATATGGAACTCTTTAGATTTTCTCGCAGACACAATGGACCGATCGATCCAGGGCTGGATCGATCGGTCTGGCTCCTCCGGGTGTGTGTGGACTGATCAATCCAAGGGTGGACTAATAAACAAGAATTTCTATTTATTCAAGCAAATTCTCAAGTCCATCCATTAATTATTGTAGAGTTTAAGGAATCAACCAAATTCAGGTAAAGATTAACACATTAATCCTATTAGAATTGTATCTAATCTAAACCAAATAGAATTGGATAGGTTTCAATCATCTCAAATTAACAAAAGTCAAAAGTTCCAAAAGTCAATTGCAATTAACGAAAGTCAACTGAAAATTAAGATTGAAATCAAATATAAAAGGGATAAGCAAATGGTTTAAGCAACTGATTTAGGTGATCAAGTGAATTCAAGTGGTGTTCAATTCTAACTATTAAGCTAATCATTGGTCTAAATTCTAAAACCTAGACTAATCCACTTTCATGGCACTAATCCTTTTCCTAGTTATGCAATTTAGACAATCTCTTGGAAAACTACACAATTAAGAAACATTAAGATCCAATTTATCTTAACCACTAAACTAACTAACACAAATCTCTTTGATTACGCCTCATTTAGATTGGTTTCCGCATTTTGTTGAACACCTTTGAGGCGCAATTTTCCTAACTTCTAGAAATGAGAGATCAATTCAATCCTAGCATTAAGGGCATCATCTATAAGAAGATTATTGAATTACAAGACCTAAACACCATAATCCTTCATCTACTCCCTCTAATCTATCCAACCATTCACTTAAAATTCACTACTCATTAATCATATAGAAAGCACCAAATCCTATGAAAAGATGTGTGATTAAACATGATTAGAAGAAGATTTGGATTAGAAAATAATAAACAAAACAAGAATCAAACTCAAAATAGATTAAAAGATCCAAAGGATTACAAAGATTCTTAGAAAAATAAAGCTTAGCCTCCTAAAAATTAGGTTAAAAGCTTAAATAGTGCTCCTAAAATGCTTTGGGTTAACCCACTTAAAATTGGGTTGAGACAAAATTAAAACTTGGAAAATTTTGACTTTTGTTAACCATACCGGTTTGGATAAACTGGTATGCCCACCGGTATGTCCTGTCGCGCCTGGCAGCGGTTTGCACTCCACCGGAAAGTTTTCTTGTTTGCAGCGGTATATCATGCCGGTTTATGGTGAGCGGTGCAGTCATACCGGTTTGCTTAGACCGCTATGCAACCCGGTATGCTCTTCTTTTGCCTCGTTTATCTACTTTTGAACTCTTTTTGATCCTTGATTCTTGTTTCTTCAACTCTACCACCTGAAATTATGATATGCAATGCAAATGCTAGCTATACAACATATATGTAAGTGATTTGACCTATAATGCATGCAAAACGGTAGGTAAAACGCATCAAAAACACGAGATATCATGGACCTATTGGACTATCTCTTCTATTTTATCTGGCTTCTTCTGGATATATGGACCGATCGATCCGTCTTGTCCGAGGCTTCATTTTTTCGAGTTGATCAAGTTGAAACTGGATGAATCTCTTCATTCTTCACTTAGCCAATTTCCATCCAAAAATGCAAAAAATCATCACTTTAAGTGTAAATCAACTCGAGTACATGTAAACCTGAAAATATACCAAAACTGCAAAGAAAAAACTCGGATAATGCATAAAAGCAAGCATAAATGTCCACTAAAATGCATTAAAAACTGAGTAATATCAACCCCCCCCCCTTGATGACTGAATTTTCACGGTTTTTAGTTAACAATTAGCATCGATTTTGAGATCTAAAAGCATGCATACATCACATTTATGGTTGATTTCACTAAGTTTATTGTTTTTAGGACTTTTGCATTAGAATTTGCATATGCACGCATTTTGGAGGTTTTTCAGGATTTTCAGGTATTTTTGGGAAGGATTTGAGAAATTTCAGAAAAACAGCACTTGACATTGGAATGGACTCAGCACTCAACTGTGGAATGGACTGAACTTACCTCCGAGCACCTGCAGGATCGATCCCAACTCAATGCAGGATCGATCCCAGGCAATCCAGCAACGAAACAAGATCGATCCCACTCAGCACCTTCGGAATCGATCTCGACTCAACGCAGATCGATCTCAACTCACTCCAGATTGATCCTGCAACGAACCTAGATCGATCTCAGGCAGTTTTTCAACGAAACAAGATCGATCCCGCAGTCATGTTTCCAACGTTTCTGGTGAAGTCTCAAACAAAGCCAAGGAAGTGCACAAAGACAAAGCAAGACTAAGAAGACGACTCATAAGATCGATCTCACTTGTGTTGGGATCGATCTCAAGTACTCAACAACGGGATCGATCCCAACCTTAGATGAAATTTGGACGCAACGAAGCTGGATCGATCCCAAGTATGCACCCTTTAGTCTAGATCGATTGTGCACTCAACCACCCGAAGGCAAACACGCTCCGACCCGACCAACTCGAATCCGGATACCGCCTGAAGCAAGGCCCAAGATCCANTTTTTTCTTTCCTTTTTAGTTTTTGTCTTAGGTTTTTTTATTTCTTAGTTTGTTCTTCATGTTATTGGTGTAAAAAACCAGATTTCTTTTAAGTTTCAAGTTAATCTACTGTTTTTACTTTGTTTCCTTNCTTATACTCCCATGAGTAGTGAGTAGTCATCCAAGTTCCTGAGGATGGGGGTAAACAAGGGTTGATGTTCTGGGTTTGCTTAGGTACCTAAGTTGTTTGTTTTTTTAGATCCATTTTGGACCTTCTCAGCTTAATGTTGACTGCACTCTTACCCGAGAGGGATAGAGGCCCGCCGTTAGGCCC
>OVBE01010233.1:0-15207 GCA_900406425.1 Iberis pinnata
GAAGTGGATTAGTCTAGGTTTTGGAATTTAGACCAAGGGTTTAGCTTAATAGATAGATATAATTAAACTTAAGTATTTACCTGAATTGGATGATATCTTAAGTACTTAAATGACATAATTAAACTTAAGTATTTGCTAGACAATAGATTAGCAAATCTCTGTTTATCAAGNTTATCAAGAGGCTAGCTGTGGAGATCTCCGCCGCTCTCCTTTCGTCAGAAAATCCTCTACAGTTAGAGGAACTGCCGAAGAGAGAGAGAATAGGAGAGAGAATTAATTTTATAGTGTATCTAAAATTTAAACGTTTCTTTGATCTTCTTTCGACGTGAAAATCCAATTTATGTCTTAACTACCCACAACTAATGTTCTTAAAGAACAAGTTTGGCGGATTCAGGCTCTAAGTAAGTTATGTCATTTTCCCTGGCAAAATCTTCTTGGGACTTTGACCGTAAATGAGCGACTAGCAAAGCGTAAGCTACGAGTATACGATTTATGTGCACAATGTGAGATCAAGGAAGAGACTATCAACTGACTTTATAGCAGGAGGAAGATCACGTATGAGAACTTGAACGCTGCCGGGAACCGACTGGGAAAAGCTTCGGCTCTGATGCCAGAGGGGTCAAAAAGCAACGCCTTCAAAGTTGGTATAACACCGACCTGCCTAAGCCGCCGTTCTTAGGCGAAAACTGGCAAATAGGCTCCCCCTGCTCCACCGCAAATAGTAACCTATCCAACGAGACCTTGTTACACCGACCCACGGCTCGCCGTCTTTCTTTGGCGCTGCCATGCTTTGGCAGAGCTCATACTGCTACCGTCGACGTATAGCTTCTTCTTTATCACCACTACTGTGATTTGAGGCTCAAATCTTTAATAGTTTGGTCTATAAAATGTCGATTTCCTTATTAAAGAAGTGAAATATACTCGAGAACATAACTCTGTTGGAACAACCTTTTACTTGTACGTTTATGTATCCCAAAACATATTATATCACTACCAGACACATACCATCATGATTCCATGTGTTTTTTTTCTTAAACTAAAAGTACAAAGCTTATAAAATTCCTTGAAAACTGAAACCCAACAGAAACAAAAAAACAAAAAAAAAACAAGTCGAGGACAGAGAGACACTCATCATGGCTTGTATTTCCTTGATATTTTGTCATCTGCTCTCTCCGGGACAATGATAAATAGACACACACATTCATAATCATATACACACACTTCTACTTCAGTACTGTGTAGTCATGAGTGGTTCGGCCTTTTGTATCAAATTGGATCGACTCGCTTCATACTCCTTGAGATGCAAGACTTCACAACAAAGGTTTTGATTTTTACTCTTCTCTTGTTTTCGCTCTCTTCATACCCAGGCTATTGTAAGGAGAAACTGAACCAGACATTGGAGATCCTTCTCGACGAAGAGTTCCATTGAGCAATGCGAGCTCACGCAACTGTTGTTTCTTATACAAATCATGGGTTTCCTCCTAAAACCAAAACTGAGTAATTAGAATATTCGGTCTAAAATGTTTCAGGTGACTAAGGGAAATAGCTAAAGCAAACCATAGGAGTAAGAAGTTCATCGAGTATTTCACGAGCTTGCATAAGACGTGCATCAACTATTTCAATCGGCAATTCTGCTTCGACTAAGATATGAAGTGGCTCATTTAGGTGCTCGTATCCCGGTTGTCCTCTCACCATTTCCTCCTATATCAAAGCAAAATATGATAGTGCTGAAACAAACATTCAAGTACAAACAAAGTTAGTTGCAAAGTTAAATTTAAAAATACCTTGAGTGGATCTTTTATGCTGCCTCTTCCTCTTATAAGAACACGGCAACCAGTACTTGCTTCAACTCGCTTCAGGGAGTTCCCTCTTGGACCCAGGAGACGACCAACAAAATTGTACTGTCATATGGAGTTATATTTATGATATGATTTTAGAGTTTTACCTCGACCAGTTAGTATATGTATATAACTTCAGTGTAGAAACGAGAGTTCGTACATTTGGGTAATTGTCGACTGGAATATCGACCCTGATTGTTCGTTTGGCAATGAGACCAGACGAACTGCCAGGTGAGTTGAGCCAATTTGGTCCTGGAGACGATGAAACAGATCTCTACACAATGATCAAAAATACAATTAGAAGCAACATTAACCTTAAAGCACAAGTACACATCAAATAATATAAAGGTGCAGTATCAATAGCAAAGAAATATTGAAACTTCTTTCCCTGAAAATTCATTCATTTGAAATGGGCACTGTATCAAGGGATTGCAACCTGTAGGTACTATATCTAGTAATATCAATAAAGTGATCACTTTTTTATGGGAAAATTATAGCAAACACAACATCGTTTCAATCCTGCATGTGAAGATAATCGAGTGTGTATCTAATTAGTGTTGATTTAAGGCATGGCCGTACAGACATTACAAATATTCAGTGTTAGCCAATCTACCTGTCAGGATAAACTATGAAGAAAAGGAGTCAAATATGTTATGTCAGCACAACGTAGGTCGACAAAACTTATATTGCGGTAGTATGAATTAGATCAAATGAGTTATGTTAGTTAGTAGTCATACTTCTGATGGAAACTGTGCAGCCCATCCGCTCAGGTCAGCTCTTGCATTCTGAAAAATCCCTCCAGAAGCCAGAGGGCTAGGGTAATCAAGCCCACTCTGACTTAAAACGGTGGCATTCTCCAACTGTGTGGTTACACGCAAAATTTCTGTTCCAAAAATGTCAAATTTCCACGAATAAGACGCACCAGTTAGCACTAGTCTACATATCAGTCAGCAGGACAGCAATAAATGGATGTACAGCATAGTTAGCTGAGTTAGCAAAGAAAAGTATTTTGCTCTCATTCTAACTAAATAGAACGACAGAAGTTAGTATAAGAATTAAAGGACATGGAATTCTAAGTCAAATGCTAACATGTTCTAAACACCAAAGGTCACTTGAAATAATTAGCACTGGTTCTATCTTGTAGCAAGTTTAAAGAAAAGAAAGAAAATATTCTATCTATGGATAGTGAGATATGTACCTAAATTTGGGGTTTATCCAATCAAATTGTTATATAATCTAGCTATATGGTCTCTCTAACAAGCATTGTTTTAAGTGTTGATCAACTGTATGAAAGTTACATAGTTATGAGGTAAGGAATGACGTATTCTGTGAGCTTTAAAGCACACAAAATGAAGAAGAAAAACAGCAATGTTCACCTTGGTTTAGTAGCCGATGTGCATGTGGAATCACAGGCAAGAATGGAGTAAGCTTATGACGCTCTGCAAGTAACTCTGAAAGATACCTGCTAAAACAGAAATTGTGCAGAATATCCAAAAATTAGTAATGCCTCAAAGACACAGCAAACTTACAAGCAGATCCACTCAATTCCATTCGAACAGCTCATCATTTTTAAGAAACCAATGCAAACGTCAAAATCCATACAACTAGATTCAAGGTGTTACTCTTTTAGTGAACTAGATCTGGTCAATCTTCCTAAAAATGTGAACTTATTAGTTTCATCATTCGAAAATAACAGAACGAATACTACCAATGTTCTATAAGGTCCCATTGGCACTAAAAAAATGAACTTGATTGAGCTAAAATAAAGTAGATTGAGCTAAATATTGAGATTCAACCAAATGCTCAAGGATAAAACATAGATCTCAAAATAAGCAGAATATATGAATCAAAACACACAGAAAACCCGATCAAGAAATATACCGATCTGAAAATAAACTATTAAGATCTAAAAAATCAATATCAACAAAACAAAGATGAACCAATTTATTCAGCTAACCATAAAGATCACGAAACAAAAGATGAAAACTGAGATTCAATTACTTCTCCTGCTCAACGAAGACAGAAGAATGTGATCGGAGACCACCGGAAAAGTTGGGAGACTGAGGAGCAGAAGGAGGCACCGAAAGAGACGATGAATACGTCATAAACCTTCTTCCGCCGCCACCACCACTACCTAATGACGACATCATCATCATCGCGAAAGTAGATGAGGAGATCAGAAGAGGAAGCGGCGGAGTGAAAGCAAAGGTAGTTGTCTCTAACGTCGATGGATTTTAGGGGTCATTTTATAGAGACTGGTGTTAGCTTACTGTGGAAATGATTACAAACTTTGCTTAGCTGTTTTTTTCTCACTCACCTTTTATTTTACCCAATTTTACCGCTCTTATTAGTTTCTTTCAGAAGCCTCTTAAACTTCTAGAAGGTTTTTTTTTTTTTACTGTACCGGGTCACCTTCAGATTCGGCTCGGTTTATATACCGGAAACAACCGGACGCTGCGTTTTGTAAACGAAGCTCTAATTAGATGATTTATTCAGTGAGTTGAACAAGTGAAAGTGGAAGTAGAGGTGATAATAATTATGGAGGAGACGATTCCTTTCAAGAGCTTACATAGTAGAGAATATCATGGTCACAAGAAGAAGGTTTTTCCGATTTTATTTCTCAATTTTCAACTGAGTTTCTGTAGTTAAATTTTCGTACGAAACCCTAGATTTTTTTGTTTCTGTAGTAATCTGGTTTGGAACGAACTGCTATAACTTGGGGAATTTTTTGGATTGTAAGGTACATTCTGTGGCTTGGAATTCTAATGGGACAAAACTTGCTTCGGGTTCTGTTGATCAAACGGCTCGCATTTGGAACATCGAACCCCACGGCCATGTAATTTCTTTGCCTTTTTGCTGTGCTTATGATGCTTATATATAAGTATTGCAGTTTTCAACTTTGTGGTAGTTCTGATTCAGATGAGACTTTCTCTGGGTCAGTTTTTACTTTTGTTAATTTTTTTAGTGTTGTTTCTATCGAGCTTTAGATGCAGATTTAGTTTTCAGTTGATGGTTATATTTGTCAACATTGTGTATAAGGTGAAGTGATTTGATTATTAACTGTGGTTGTTTGGACACAGAGTAAGGTTAAGGACCTTGAACTAAAGGGCCATACTGACAGTGTTGATCAGCTATGTTGGGACCCCAAACATTCAGATATGGTTGCTACTGCGTCTGGAGATAAAAGCGTTCGTCTCTGGGATGCTCGTAGTAAGTTATATACACTTAATGGATTAGCTTTGTCTCTTTAAAATGTAATAGTCTGGAGTTTGGTTCAGAAATTTCCATATTTTCTAATTAGTTTTGTGTCATCCACAAATATTCTCGCAATCTTCACTTTTGCTCGTGAGTTATTTTGCCAAACCTATTTATTGATGAGAAACTGATTCAATTTTCTAAGAATTATAAACTAGTTATTTGGCTAGATTCCAGCTGAGATATGTCTTCTCTGAGTTATACAGGTGGAAAATGCTCACAGCAGGCAGAACTTAGTGGAGAGAATATAAACATCACCTACAAACCTGATGGGACACATATAGCTGTTGGTAATCGGGTATTGTCTTCAATGCCATGTCCTTAGACATTTAGACTTGCCTAGTTCATGCTGGATTTTTTATGCATTGCTTGATGGATCCCTTTTTCTGTTGCTGTTCTTGCTCGTACTGGCCTATTTAGGATGATGAGCTTACCATTCTTGATGTCCGTAAGTTTAAACCACTACACAGGCGCAAATTCACTTATGAGGTAACGAGGGCTCAGACTCATTTTAATCTTTATTGATGGCTTTCTTTTTGGTAAGGTTCTTCTCTGTCCTGTTTTAAGCTCATGTGGTTATACTTCACAGTCTTCACATAAGTTCCTTCATGTAAATCGTCTTCATTATGAAAGTAACGTACATGCTCTGGATATGTACCATAATGTTTCCTTATCTTTCTCGTCTTGTAATAGGTAAATGAGATTGCTTGGAACATGTCAGGAGATCTTTTCTTCTTGACTACTGGACTTGGTAAGAATTATAAATTCTCTTCTTTCCTACACAAATTTCCCTAGCTTAAGTTTCTTTGTCTTGTAAATTGAGAAAGTGATCTTATGGGATTGTTACTTTCGTATGTTCTTCTGCTCAGGCACTGTTGAAGTTCTTTCATATCCATCTCTTAAACCACTTGACACTCTTACAGCCCACACAGCCGGGTGTTATTGCATTGCAATTGATCCGAAAGGAAGGTAACAAATGTTTACATTCATTGTCGTCTCCCATTGAGACAAATAGATATAATATTTCACATTGTATCCAATTCCTCTCCCCTTTACCTACATAGATATTTTGCTGTTGGGAGTGCGGATTCCTTAGTCAGCCTCTGGGATATCTCAGACATGCTTTGTTTGAGAACATTTACCAAACTTGAGTGAGTCCTAACCTGACATTTATGATTAACCGAAATAGGCTTAACTTCTGTTACATGTTAATAAATTATTTAATTGATTCTCACAGGTGGCCTGTGAGGACAATTAGCTTCAATTATTCGGGAGAGTATATTGCTTCAGCCAGTGAGGATTTATTTATAGATATTGTAAGTTAGTTCCAGACTTACAAAAACTCTGCTAATAACCATATGGTTTCGTCAATGTGAGATTAGTGCCTCATATCTGACAGTAACTACCAAACAGGCTAATGTCCAGACCGGGCGGACTGTGCATCAGATTCCATGTCGAGCTGCCATGAATAGTGTCGAGTGGAATCCCAAATACAATTTACTTGCGTATGCAGGTGATGATAAGAATCCCAAGTATAATACTGATGAAGGTACTTACTTCAATGTTAGCAAAAATACAAACTCTTAAATTTATTGCAGAAAATGAACAATGAAAACAAGCTTTTTGGATCTCATTGCAGGTGTTTTCCGGATATTTGGGTTGGAAAGCTCGTAGAAGCAGAACACTACATCTGGAAACATGATACGCAACTCTGCCTGAATCGGAACTAAATGTCTCCACAGTACACATGTTGGAATCTTCCAGTATGAATATTTGATGGAAAGTTTGCAGTTTACAGTTCTGATTTCATATGAATGTGGTGATTTATTCGCTGCAAAAAAAATGTGTACTAGTTCTGTGTTCTTTATAATTAAACACATTTAGTATAAACAGAAGAATGAAACTTTTGAACAAGATTCGGAACTCTGATTCCAAGTTACATCTATCTAGCGTCAAAGATCTGATCTATAATATGCATGAGTGTATTGTGTTGCTGCTGCCAAACATGAGGTTCTTCACTCTAAGATTTGCCAAACTCTCTCAAGCTGAGTGCATATGGTAAGACCTTGAGTCGTTTTATTTCATCAATAGCAAAGATACAGAAAGGAGAAGAGGTGCAATGCTCTCCAATCTACCCAAATCAGAACACACTCTGATCTTCACAAATTTCACAGATGCAATCGCATAAACCCTTTCCAACAACAGTTGAAACTTATTTATAGCCTATAAGTTTTTGTTAACAGACCAACTAACTAACTGACTCTTAACATCTAGTAAAACAAACATGAACTTATCAAAGCTTCATTTTGGCTTAACTCTTTTCCAGCTCCGGTCTTCTAGAATCCAGCTTAGCCAATCCGCAGCTTCTTCAGCTCCTATCCTCTGCGCTATTCCTTCTTCCAGCTTCTTACTAACAGCTCATTTCCTCTTCCTAGCAGTGGTATACACCCTTAAGGGCATATCAATACCCCGGTTCCAGAGAACCAACTTGTCCTCAAACTTAAAAGTAGGAAACTGATGTCTAATCTCTGTAGCCCGTAGCCAACTATCCTCATGCGAGGGGAGATTTGTCCAACGTATCAATACCCATAAATGCCCCTCCTCATCATACTTGGTGTTTACTAACTGAGATGGCTCCACCACCAATTCATCATCTATTGTAACAAATACAGGAAGATGTTGCACTTGATGATTCTTACCCAACACAGGCTTTAACTGAGAGACATGAAATACCGGGTGTATCTTAGAAGTGTCGGGTAACTGAAGTTTATAGGCCACTTTACCAATCTTATGGATGATCACATAAGGACCATAATATCTTGCAGCTAACTTCTGACAAAGTCGTTTACTTACATATTGTTGTCTGTAAGGTCTCAACTTCAGAAAAACTTTATCACATACCATGAATTCCAAACTCTCTTTGATGCTTGTCAGCATTGTTCTTCATTATTTCTTGAGCAGACACTAAGTTTTCTTTAATTGTAGCTAACACGGAATCACGCTCTTTAAGATAACCTTCTAGCTCAAAATTCTGAGTACTACCCACTTCATATTGTAACAAAGATGGTGGATCTCTTCCATAAACAAATTTGAAAGGAGTGCATTTCAAGGTTGTATGATATGAAGAATTGTACCCCAATTATGCCCATGACAAAAATCTTGCCCATTTCTTAGAGTGAGTAGAAGTAAAACACCTCAAATAGGTCTCTAAACATCTGTTCATTACCTCTGTTTGACCATCAGATTGAGGATGAGAAGCAGTGCTAAACTTGAGTTTTGTACCAGCAGCTTTGAAACTTTCTTTCCAGAAATTGCCCAGGAAAATCTTATCTCTATTAGAGATTATAGATCTAGGAAAGTCATGTAACCTGACCACTTCAATAGCAAACTTAATTGCCACATCTTTGGCAGTAAATGGATGTAATAAACCAATAAAATGACTATATTTGCTGAGCATGTCTACTACAACCAGAATGACATTGAATCCTTGAGACTTAAGCAATCTTTCTATGAAATCCAATGAAATATCCTCTCATATCTGATTAGGAATAGGAATTGGATTAAGCAATCCGGCTGGAACCAAAGTTGAATACTTATGTGTTTGACAAATACTGCATTCTGCCATATATTGATGGACCCTTTTCTTCATAGATCTCCAATAGAAACGAGACTGAATCCTGTGTAATGTCTTTAATAAACCAGAGTGACCTCGTAACACACCATCATGAGATTCCTGTATTATCAGTGGTGTTATTTCAGAATATTTTGAGATCACCAACCTTCTCTTATAGAACAATCTTCCTTTTACCAATGTAAAACCAAGTTTAAGAGTTTCACCAGCAATCAACTTCTTAATTGTGTCCTGTATCTCCCTATCTCTATCAATCTCTTGATATAAATCTTGAATCCGTAGAACTGCAGGAATTGTTAAAGACAATAATAGAGCTGCAGCAGAAGGTTGAGCATGATTGACAATACGTGACAGGCCATATGCTGCTAAATTCTCAGTTCCAGCTTTATATTCAATGTCAAAATCATAGCCTAATATTTTTGTTAGCCAATGTTGATAGTCTAACGTTACCTCTTGTTGCTCTAACAAATACTTAAGGCTTTTCTGATATGTTCTCACAATAAATCTTCTTCCCAACAGATAGTGTCTCCACTTAAGAATGGCTAAAACAATAGCCATCAATTCACGTTCATATATTGGTTTCTGTTGTTCTCTATCTGTTAATCCATGATTAAAGTAAGCTATAGGATGCCTACCCTGCATTAACACAACTCCCAATCCAAACCCTGAAGCATCAGATTCTACAATGAATAATTCCTGAAAATTGGGTAAGGCAAGGACTGGTGCTGTGATCATTGCACCTTTTAACTCAGAAAAAGGTACTTGAGCAGAGGATGACCAATGAAATTCATCTTTCTTCAACAATTCTGTCAGTGGTTTGGCTATGAGACCATAATTTCTCACAAACCTTCTATAGTAACCAGTTAATCCCAGAAATCCACGTAATTCTTTAACTGTTTTGGGTTCCGGCCACTGTTGCACTGCATAAATTTTAGATGGATCAGTAGCCACACATGTCTTTGTAATGATATGACCCAAATATTCCACTTGATGTTGGCCAAATGAGCATTTTTTATGTTGGCAAACAATTTGAACTGCTTAAAAGCATCCAAAACCACTTGTAAATGACCCATAGGTTCTTGTAGAGATGAGTTGTAGATCAAGATATCATCAAAAAATACCAACACGAATTTCCTTAAGAATGGCTTGAAGATCTCATTCATTAATGCCTAAAATGTTGCAGGAGCATTTGTCAAACCAAATGGCATCACTAAAAATTCATAGTGGCCATCATGCGTTCTAAATGCAGTCTTTTCAACATCTTGATCTTTCATTCTTATTTGATGATAACCAGATATTAAATCTAGTTTTGAGAACAACATGGCTCCATGCAATTCATCTAGCAACTGATCAATCATAGGGATTGGAAATTTGTCAGGTATTGTGGCTCTGTTTAGAGCTCTATAATCAACACAAAATCTCCATGATTTTTCTTTCTTTTTGACCAACAGAACTGGACTAGAATAGGGACTATGACTCGGTCTTATGGCACTTGAATCCATCATCTCCTTGACCAGTTTTTCCATAGCCTCTTTATGAGCATGAAGATATATGTGTGGCCTAACACTAATAGGACCAATACCATTCCTCAGCAAAATATTGTGTTCTCTACCACGTATTGGAGGAAAACCAGTTGGTTCTTGAAAGACAAATTCATAAGACTGTAGCAACTCCTCTATTTGAGGTTGCATCTCACTCTCTACTAGTGTAGATAGTTCTATGTGATAGTCTTTTAATTGGTAACCCTTCACACTTATAACTCTATATGGTTCCAATGATTTAAATGACACTTTCTATGATTGTAAAGACATATCACCTTTCAGTGTGACTTCTGTACCATTTTTCCATAAGGTTAACTCATGAGTTTCCCAATCCATTTGACATTTTTTCAATGTTCTTAACTATTGAACTCCCAAAATAATAACAGCAGAGCCTAATTCCAATGTAATCAAGTCCATTTGTAATTGCCAGGTTACTTTCCTGCATACACCCAAACCTTTCATTGATATTCCAATCCCTAACCAAATATCCAGGTTGATATCTGTCTCTGTCATGAGTTTCAGTTTTTGTACCATGGTAGGGGTGATGAAATTATTTGTTGCCCCACTGCCTAACATCACTACCACATGCTGGCCTTTCACAAATCCTCTGATTTTTGTTGTATCAGGAGAATCTTTACCCAAAAAAAATTTAAGGATAACTCCATATATGAACCTTCAAGTAGATGGTCCTCATCACTATCTTCACATAGTTGATCTTCCAATACCTCCATTTCAAAACCATAGATCAATGTGAGGACTTGCAAGCTTCTGTTAGGGTAAACATGACCACGAAAGAATTTCCCATCATATTTAAAACTAACCCATCCCTATTTTTTGAGCCAATTCAGCATCAGTAAGATTCAGATGTGGTCTGGTAGGTATATAATTTCCCTCTTTTGCCACATTTTGATTACTGCTGGAAGGAACATATTTCATTTTCCAATTGGTAATATGTGTTTTGTATTGAGAAGAAACTCTACTTTCACGAGCCATGTCTCTACTGGCCATTTTGTATAGTGTAGTATCTTCCATTTGATAAGCTGTTGCAACCATTTCAGCCAAATCTACTGGTTTACACATGTTCACCACTTCCCTCATTTCTGGTTTAAGGCCATTCATGAATATACCTTCCAGCTGTTTCTCATCTAAACCTGTTACTTGTGAAGATAAATCTTCAAATTCATGAATGTACTCAACTATAAGACCTCTCTGTCTAACTGCAAACAACAGTTGACTATGATCTCTAAGTTTTTCTTTATTGAATCACAATATCAGTCTCTATTTGAAATCATTCCAGTTCTTTTAAGGTTTCCTAACCATTTCACTATTGAACCAACTTAGAACATCTCCTTCTAAACTCATAGAGACAAGTTCTAATTTCTCAAATTATTTATAACCTCCTAATTTGAAAAATCTTTCTACAAGAGAAATCCAGCCATAAGTGTTAACACCTTCAAACACAGGAATATATATTTTTCGTAATAGACTCTCACGATTTGCCATTAATCTGTTTTGATTTTGAAATTCATCATTTATATCATTGCGATTATGTTGCGTAAAGGAATCACGTACCAGACCTTCTTGATCATCATCGATTTCCTCTAGAACGAAGTCTTTGCTTGATTTTGTTGAAGAATTCTTCTGCAATATGACGAATATTACTTCAGTTTTGCTCCCAATGTCTTCAAATTTACTTCCAATGTCTTCAAATTTCGCATTGGTTTTGTTTTCAAAAGCAGTTTGAGCTCTAAGAATCATCTCCATTGGAGTTGATTGTTGCTGCTCCTGTAAAATTTCTTGATATGGTGGAAGCTTAGCTTGAGTCGATTTATGACTCTCTTCCTCAACTTGAGAATTAGAACCTTTCTTTGATTGGTTCGCCATCTCTGAAAGTGAATCTGCGATTTATCGATCCAAAAGCACTCAGCACACACCAATTTGGTAAGAACTTAAGTCGTTTTATTTCATAAATAGAAAAGATACATAAAGGAGAAGAGGTGCATAACTTAATCTATGTTCTCTAATCCACCCAATCAGAACACACTCTGATCTCTGCAAATTTCCCAGATGCAATCGCATAAACCCTTCCCAACAACAGCAACTTATTTATAACCTATAAGTTTATGTTAACATACACCAACTAACTAACTGGAAAATTAACAAACTAACTGACTCTAAACAGCTAGTAAAACAAACCTGAACTTACCAAAGCTTCACTTTGGCTTAAGCAGCTCCTTTCTAGCTCGAGTCTTCTAGAATCCAGCTCAGCTAATCCGCAACTTCTTCAACTCCTATCCTCTGCGATGTTCCTTCTTCTAGCTTCTTACTAACAACTCCTTTCCTCTTCCTAGCAGTGCTATACACCCTTAAGAGCATATCAGCATATGCCATTGATAATAAGCTTTTATGAAGATCAAACCAAAAGCTTCATCCCCACAATGGAGGTTGAAGAGAGAATGTAGAATCTTGAGGAATATGATAAATTTACCAGTGAGACTTCATGATGTTGAGTTTTGGATTAAAGAATAAATAGTTTAACGATTTTGAGAGTTTGGTAGTCTGTCAAATTCCTCAGAGGATGAAATCTGAGATTGGGTAAAATAACCCTGCAAAGCAAAGAAGAACAATGGTGATCAAATACTAGGAGAACCAAGTAACAGGTTTCCACTTGGTCAGCACGCTTGAGCTCTTCATCCACTTCTTAGTCATTGGCTCTTTAGACAAATCAAAGCTCGAACCTTTCATCCTTAGCTCCAAAAGACACCTTGTAAGCGTTCTATTATCATTCCTCTCCTTATGAACTCCTCTGGAAACTTTCCAGAACACAAATAGCTTAGCCTGAACTAGAAAGCCAAAACCAGTGAAGTGGCTAAGGACATTGTGAAAGGTATCCGCCATTTCTTGCAGACCGCATCGCTTCTCATCACATCAACAACATCAGAACAAGAAGAAGAGTAGATTACTGTGAAGAAAGATCTCTCTTTTGATGGACTCGAGCCTAGATTCTGTAAGGAGGACACGTCGACAAAACAAATCGTCATCTCTTTGCCATAGCTTGAAAAGCAACAAATGTCCTGGTCTCTCTCTGATTATTTAGACAATGGATGATGTTGAATCACCCTGAGTATTCCCATTTACGGATTCGGGACAGTAACTAACTATTGTTGTTGTGGATGCGTCACGTTATGCTTTTCATCTACCCGAATATCCACTGTATGAGAAACTTTTGTCCTGGCCATAAGGAAAGCAATATTGATACTTTTGAGTGTAACAAGAAGACTGAGAATTGACTAAAATGGCAGAGAAACTGAGTTCGTTTTGTTTTCTTAGGGATGGTTTCCTTATCGAAATTAAGATTTCAGGTATTTAATTTTTTTAACGGCTATGTAGACAACAATCGTTTTTTTCTTTTGATGTTTTGTTGTTACTATTGCGATAACAGTACGCGACATTTTCTTAACGTAATTGCTATATTTTCACCTAACGTTCATGTCGACAGTTTTGTTCTTAAGAGCAAGTCCATTGATGGTTCTTAAATGATTCTTAAGTGGTTCTTAAACTAAAAAATTCATGAAAAATGGATAATTAAAGGAAATTAAAGAAGAAAAGGTACTTTATATGGAAATTTAGGATTTGGCTAAGAAGCGCCACCTGTCGAGTGGTCACTGGGTCTCCCTGGAAATAGAAAAAACACGCAACCTTAACTTTATCGTGTGCAAAGGCGATTTTTTGGGCGATTCGATTCAAAACATCGGACTTTCTCCGGCCAATTTTTCCGGTGAAATCAACTCCTTGATCATGAACGATAGCAAGGTAAGTGTTCCTTTCTTATATATTGCATGTAGTTGGGGTTAAATTCATGTTTAGGGTTTGGTTCGATTTTTTATTTGGGGAAACTTGAGATTGAATCAGTTTTGCTAACTTTTGTTTGATTGTTTTGATTTGGGAATTATGTAAATTTGTTTGTTTGTTTTGATTTGGGTATAATTTGTTTGTTGGTTTCGATTTGGGTTTCATCTAAATATGATGAAATTCTTTTATCAATTTTGTGAGAATAATCCCAAAATCTTGTTTTGTGTTTGAATGAATATGTGTTTATGTGATGCTCAATGTATCTTGAGTTGGTTCTGTTTTTAATGAATTTATCTTTTTTGCGTTTGAATGAACTTTTTTGTTTGAATGAACTTCTGTTTTTAACAAATGGTTTGTGACAGAGGAGATGACAAAGTATTGTCTCTCTTTGTGTAGTTGTTATGGTATTGGGTGTTGATGAAGAGAATGGTCCCTTACTATACAAGTTGCTATGGTATTCGGTCACAAGGTACCACTCTTAATTTATGCTTTAATCAAAATGTGTTATCGTGCTTCCTGTTTTTATATTTTGCTGGCGTCATGGAGAGTCATTGATAAGATATCTGAATTGAATAACATGTTCTTACAAGCATATTGACATTCACACTAACTCACTACAAGAAAAAGTGTCATTGATAGCACACGATTAACGCTATAAAAGGCCTTTTATAGCGTTTCCATAACCGCTATGACTGGACCAGCTATCTTAGGTCGGTCACTTATTATAGCGTTAACGTAAACTGCTATCGTATAATACACTACAATAGCGCTTGAATGTTTTGCTATGTTATTTCTAATTTATTGATAGCGTTTTAGTTTGGTTGCTATTAAATGTCTTTTTTTACGATAGCATTTATATTTTCTGTTATAAAACATCATTGTCAACAATAACACTTATATTTTCTGTTATAATTTATCGTTGTCAACAATAGCGTTAATATTATTAGCTATGATATGTCGTCATCTATTATGGCAGAATTTTATAAACTCTATAGTATATTGTAAGGTAAGATAGCGGTAAGATTTATGCTACAGTAGTATTAATATAATGATAGCTTTATATAATGTGCTATCAAAAGTTCTTATTTTC
>OVBE01010234.1:0-12837 GCA_900406425.1 Iberis pinnata
CCCCCCCCCCCCCTCCAGAAAAAACAAAGTATGAACGAGACCAAGTTACATTGTTACAGTAAAAGTCTATATAAATTAATAAACATTATAAACTAATAAATTTTTCTTGTCGCAAATTGGACCAATATAAAATTAATAAAATTGATAAGATAACAAGATAATAAGTGTCTTACAAACTCCTATGTAAATATATCGTCCGGTAATATCATACATTAATAATTATATAAATACATGTATATAACTAAAATGTATGCACATAAGACTAGTAGCGGACCTATCATTTTTTAACCTAGTTCAAAATATAAATAATGAAGTTGTCAACAAATAATATATTGAATAATTTACAAAAGTAACTTACAATATTTTTCCACCATTAACTTATAATATTTTTTCACCATTATCTTATAATTTATTTTTGAGGGTTTAAATTTACTATTAATTTTATGATGAGTTTTAAAAAATTTGTAATCATGTTTTTAAGTTTTTCAACTCAAAACATGATCACAACTTTTTTTAAACTCATCATAGAATTAGAAGTAAATTTAAACCCTCAAAAATAAATTATAAACCAAAAAAATGTTTTTGTACTATAAAAAGTAAATTCTAAAGCAAAATACTATGTTCAAATTTCAAAATTTTAAACTTAATACAATTAAACTGAAAATATATTCAAAATTATTACTTAACTAAATATAAATTAGTATAACGTATTATATTGACAAAATTAACCAAAAATTCGGGTGATTCAAATGACTCATGTTTTTCTGCCCATGAATATAACTAAAATATTGTACCTTTTTTTTAACACCACTATAATATTGTACTAAAATATGATTTACTTGAGGCTAAAATCTTATTAATTTCATCTTGACTTTTAAATATTGTATACAAAATTTTTAGTGCTTTTTTAATTTTTCAACTAAAACTTGTGAAAACTTCTATAAATGACAATTAGTTTTTTATAAGTATAACTGCTTTCATATGTATGAATACTATATTGTTATCTTTATACGGACAAATTTCATACTTATAACATCTATTATAATAAGACAGAGAAGATTGCTACTTATGATTTATGTTAGTGTATGTCATTTTCATAAGTGCATCAACTTATATTCCTTAATATATTATTAAATAAAGTGTAAGAAATTATAATAACTATATTGGATTAATTAATAGCTCTATAAAATAATAAAATTTTGAAGTCCTAACCTTATCAATTTATAGAAATTTTTATGTTCTTTGATCAAAACACAAAAAAGAAAGAAAGACCAGAAGCATGGAACTGGTAAAGTAATAAAAAAAAAAAAAAAAAACANACTAAAAGGGAATAGGAGCAAAGCTAGGCAATACATTACATTTAACAGTAAATGGGATACACCTAACCTAACAATCAAATACTCCACTAATATTATTATTATGATAGAGTAGGAAGATGGATTTCGAAAGTTAGCGTACGGCGTTGGTCTCTGCCAGACAAGACGCCATTATTAATTATGACCCAAAAAACCTTCTTCGATCTAATCAACACTACACTACACTTACCACACACATCCTCTTATTATTCTAATCTATTGTCTCATTAAAAACACAAGACTCCTCTCACTTATCATCGATCTTGTTGACCATTTTATTAAAGGTTATCGTCCCATTTCCTGGACCATTATTTTTATAATCTTGTCTTGTCTCCTCTACATCACAACCTTCTTTTCCTTCAATTTTTTTAACTCCTTTTGTTTAACAAGAACTAGTTTGTTTAAAATCAAATGATGTATTACTTACTAACAGTACTTCTTAGAGGCTAAAAAGAAGAGACATTTAAAAATGAAATTATAATATAAAGTACTACTTTACAACATACTGAAGAAATTATAATAATTCTAAAAATACAACATAATCCAGTTGATATCACAAAAATATCACACTCCCAACTATTTAAAAAAAAATACAATTAATATATTTTTTCCAAACATATCACAAACATAAAATTGAATTTTACGAGTTTTAAATTAAAATTTGTAGGTTTAGATTCACTAACTATATTTTAGAATTTAGTTTTTGAGGGCTAGAATTTAGTTTTTGGAGTTTCAAGTCTAAATTTAACATTTTAAAACTCATATAATTTTGTTGTATTTTTGGAACAAAAATATATTTTGATATTCTAAAAACAAAGCGGGAATGTGTAATATTTTTGAACACAATCGAAAAAATGTGTTATTTTTAAAAATCCACAAAAAATTATAAGGAAATACACAAACTGAAAATTATGTATGTTGTTTCATAGAGAAAAAAGATATTGATAAACCAAAGGAAAAATTACTAAAGAAAAAAATGCATCAATAGTTATTATAAAATTATATATTTGCGATTTTGTTTACATGTGGGTTATAAAGAAAATTTTATGATTTATTCAAGAAATTACATATGGTAAAGTAACATCTAAAAGATTAGATATGCTCTGTTCTCTTTATAATTTTTTCGCGCCTTTTACATTGTAACCGCCGGCGGTTACACTTGTTTCTCCGATCATGGAGTCCTAACCGCCGGCAGTTATGTTCGGTTCTTCTATGCGGTTTACATGGACTTCTCTTTCTCCTACTATTCACCGAAGGCCTATTTAAACACTGCATCATATTCGACTTGTCTTTTTCCGGTTTCGCTTCATTTCAATTCGCATTTTCATTTCGACTTCTCATCATGTCCGACTCCGTGAAATCTAAGATGCAGTCTCTCACTCTCGGCCTTGAAGACGACGCTATCCAAATTTCATTCGAGACTTGTAACCGTGCCTTAGCCATAACGCAACATAGTCTCGTGGTGGTTCCATCAAACGTGAAAAAGCAAAACGTTCGTGTAATGATGTTGGCATTACCGAGGGTTTGGGGCGTGAATGACTTCGTCTCGGGACGAATGGTCAATGGGAAAAAGTTGCAGTTTTTGTTTCCTTCGGAGGAATAGCTAAACAGTGTAATTAGGCGTTGTCCGTGGTCGTTTAATGAGTGGATGATTACCACTCATCGATGGGCTTATGATCAATCCGATGATGACCTTCGTACTATCCCGTTTTGGGTTCAATTTTATGCCATTCCGATGCAATTCCTTACTCGGGAGATCGTGACTCGCATTGGACACAATCTCGGTTTCCTTATCGATACCGATTTTAACGATGGAGGTGGTCACTCAGCAACTTATGTCCGGATAAAGTTGCTTTGTCATTTGGACACTCCGTTGCAATTCCAACGATTGTTTCACTCCGGAGCGGATCCCGTCATCTTGAAACTACAATACGAACGCTTGCGTAACTTTTGCTTCAAATGTAGATTGATGACACACGATCAAGATGATTGCACCAAAACCGATGAAGACGCTCCTCTTTCACCACCGGCGAATGATGATGAGCCGGCTAAGGACTCCGACTCGGATCCGTCTGAAGATCCACTTGAAGAACCGGCGCTATCACCTACAACAAACTCGGCTCTGCCTCTCTCCCCACCGTCAGCTTCATCCGCTAAGCCCGGAGCATAGCAAAAAGTGGCGATTGGAATCACCACCACCACCGTCAAGAGGACACTTTTACGGTCAAACTATGGGATCGAGTGGCGGGAAATCATGTGTGCGGCGCTTTGATGATGAGGAGTGTCATGAGGTCTTTTTCAAGCGCAAACTTCGTACCTTGGATGCACAAGACATGCGCTGTTGGTCATCACAAACAATGTATATGGCTGGTTCATCAAGCTTGTATGGGCGGACAAAGGATAACAACAACTTGAAGGGTGCGGTGGGCCCGAACCCACCAGGGTCTCAATGAATACAGCCTTTTGGAAATACCGTGGTTTGAAAGAGTCCACGGTAGTTCGACGCCTAAAAAGAATATCTCGGCAATATTCCTTGCACATGCTCTTTCTCATTGAGACGAAGAATCCAGATAATGTTGTGCGCGATATTGCTTTTAGATTAGGATTTGATTCGGTTCAATGTGTTCAGCCGTTGGGGTTGGGTGGGGGTTTAGCTTTGCTTTGGAATCACAATGTAAGGGTGTCTTTTATTTCCTTGGATGATCGTTTAATCGATTGTAAAGTTTCAAATGAAGAAGGATCTTTCTATTATTCATGTTTTTATGGTCACCCGGTGCGACAAATGCGCCACCATCTATGGGAAAAATTACAAAGAATAGCAACTACTCGATCTGGGCCATGGTTGCTAAATGGTGATTTTAATGAGATTTTAAATGCAAATGAGACTAGAGGTGGACGACCAAGGGAACCATGGAGTCTAATTGATTTCCAAACAATGGTACAAGTTTGTGGTATCCGCGATTTGCCCCATTTTGGTAATAATATGACTTGGGTGGGTAAACGACGTTCATACACAATCGAGAGTTGGTTAGATAGGGCAATGGGTAATGATGAATGGCTAGCAATGTTTCTGGCAACAGCTATAACTTATCTTGATATGGTGGAGTCAGATCATAGACCGCCAATCATCAGAATTCAAAAATATAATGAACGTGGTGGGAAATATTTGGGACTTCTTGAACAATTTGGTAAGAAGAAAAAAGAATTGTTCTCCTATATCGCGGACAAGGTTCATATGAGGATCAAAGGATGGCAATGTCGGTTTTTATCACATGCAGGTCGCGAAATTCTTCTAAAGAGTATAGCAATGGCAATGCCAATCTATTCTATGAACTGTTTCCGCTTACCAACTGTTATCACGAAGGATATGGATAAACTAATGCGCACCTATTGGTGGGAAGCACGACCGACAATAAGAAAATGTCTTGGATGGCGTGGAATAAACTAAAATTCCCAAAAAGTTTAGGGGGTCTAAAATTTTTGGGATTTAGAGCTTTTCAACCAATAGTTACTGGCAAATCAAGCATGGAAAATCCTTAATAATCCACAATCTTTACTATCTCGGCTCCTACGAGCGCGATATTACAAGGATGAAGGGTTTCTTAATGCTCATCCACCAGTTCGATGCTCCTATGGATGGCGTTCCCTGTGTTATGGCAAAGAATTATTAAAGAAGGGTTTACGAGCTGATTTGGGAGATGGAAAATCCATAAAACTGGGATATGAACCATGGCTACCAACTACTCCCCCTAGACCACCCAGGACGTATTCAGATGCACCTAAGGAGTTGGCGGTCATATCACTGTACGACCATGATCATAAGTGTTGGAATGAAGCCGCGCTAGCTCAACACATAGTCCTAGAGGACCGGGAACTTATTCAGAAATTGTATATACCCCATATACCGATTCCAGAAAGATATATGTGGCATTATACAACCCATGGTTCCTTCACTGTACGATCAACATATCGCTTGGCACTTGAGAGTTCGACAATGCTTTTATAGTCTCCACCACCTCTTTTTTCGAATCCATCGTTAGCGGAGCAAATATGGAGACTTCCAATAGCACCAAAGTTGAAGCACTTCATTTAGCGTTTATGTTCTAATTGTCTCCCTACAACTGCAAATCTAGCTCACCGACATATCTCTAACAACCGATCATGTATACGTTGTTGCCAGGCGGAAGAAACGTCAAACCATTTATTTTTTGACTGTCCGTACGCAGCTGGAACTTGGCGTTTACTGGGCATGACACACCCACAACTATCAAACCAACAGTCTTTTTGTTTATCAAAGATTGAGGCGTTTTTGAACATCATGCGAACAACTACGATTCCCTTGGACATCAGGGTAACGCCATTTTGGGTGTTATGACATTTATGGAAATCACGTAATACTTTGACTTTCGATAAGAATGATTTAGCTATCCAAGAGGTTATATCTCGTGCAACAAGGGACATGGGAGCTTGGTTGAATGCAAATGTACAAGATCAAACACAGGGCAATGGATCATCATCAGCTTCGGTTCGAGTGTGGGAAGCACCGCCTCGTAACTGGTACAAATGTAACATTGATACCTCGCATCATGTATCATCAAGCTCTGGCATGGGGTGGATTCTTCGAGACTGTTATAGACGATTCATAAATTGTGGACATAAACGATTTCACAGAAGGTTATCTGTTATTGAATCTGAACTGACAGCTTTGATTTGGGCTATGGAATGTATTGGGGGTCTGGGATTTACCAATGTCATTTTTGAAGGGGATAACAGTACCATGTTCAATTTGTTAAAGGGTGGGATCTCGCAAAGGAGGTTAGATCATCACATACGTACAATTCGTTCTCTAGAAAACATCATTACCCTGGTGGACTACCAGTTCCGTCCGCGAGAAGCGAACTATTGTGCGAATTATTTATCCAAGTTGGCAACTTATCATGTTGATGTAATACGTATATATAACGTTTGCTCTTTCTCATTACTATTACTTGTAAACAATGATTTGATATAAAGAAATTATTTGCCGTAAAAAAATAAAAATAATGATTAATACCTTATAGATGATTAATACATTACTGAAGAATTATTAACATTAAAATGTTTAAATAGAAAAAGTAATAAGAAATCAAATTTGATAAAGTACGTGATTGGTAAAATCAAATTAACTGTGCTTTTTAGCTCTAGTGGTAATGGGTTTACAGCTATGAGTTCCTCCACCTGGGTTCGAATTTCTACCACCGTTAATTAAAATAGGATAAATTTCGACGGATACCTTGGCGACTGCGGATGCTTTAGGTCTAGTCAAAGTCTTTTAAAATTTCGGATACCATGGTCATAAAAAAGAAAATAACTTACATATTATCAATTCTTTCATCAACAATAGAAAAAATTGGAACATGTTATTGAAAAGATTTTTTTAAAAAAACTTATATAGTAAACCCCATAGTAAAGTGATGATAAGGAAATTAAAAAACAAAAAGAGTAAATGAAATGTGGTAGTGAGAAGTCACTATTATACTTTGTACAAATCTCAGACTCCGCTGGTTACCAATGACTTAGCTTCCTCTCGTGATTAACTTTTCCCCATTCCCTTATTTCTTTGTCTTCTTATATTCATTATAAATCACATTACTGTCATTCACTATCGATTAAGATCATCAATAAAAGTGTGTTCAAATTCAAAACCTAAGAATTGTTGCTTTGTTTTCAACTTTTGGGTTATACTGTATTTTTCTTTTTTAGCATGTTACTCTTATTATAATAAATTTCATACATTTCTATTTCGAAGATTCAGGTATAGGATTTTTATATGGCGAGATAATTCACTACTGGGTTTTTAATTTATTACACAATTGGTTTCTATATTGTTTGTTCCACTGCTTTTATATATGGATCCACTCAAATATATCACACTGTTCTTTTCTTGTGTTAGTTGCATTTATATATTTTGAACATTAAAAGTTGGTACAACTTTTAATAATAGCACAACGAATACATTTTGGGTTTTAGATTAATGATACCTCAAATTTGAGATATTAGACTATTTTATTATCTCAGTATTTAACTATAACTTTTAGCATGCAAGAGATAAATAAAATTGAAATGTTCATCAACTTCTACCTATCATATTTAATTGTTTTATAAAACACTTCTGTATAAGATGATACATAACAAAATAATAAATTAATGTAATTAAAAATAATAATATATGTGTATAAAAGGGCGAGCGTTTTAACAGAACGAGGTCCTTTAAAATAAAAATATGAATATTTAAATCGGTTTTGTGTTTCTGCTTTTTGAAATGTTTTATGTCATTTCGTTGACCATATAAAGCTTCCTATTCGTCCACGTTGATTTTCCCCTGACATACGTGACCCCACGAGTGATTTTATACATACGATGATTTTATCAATTTTGAATCATCCCCTCCCTTTCCGTATCATTTTTACTCGTTGAAAGACCTAATAATTATGGAATCCAGAATAAGCGATTTCTCACATTATATCAATAACATATATGGTCGAAATAATAAAAAATTCTTTTGGTTGTGTTTGTGGAAAAACAAACAATAATCTTTACTTGTAATCATCGATGTTCAAAACCGAAAAGTGACAAAAATATTTAATGGTCAACGATTTATGCACCACTGAAAATCTCATCCTTTACCTTTAAAGCGCGTAAATCACACTCTCCAATGAAGAGTCTGTGCTGGTTGCATCGTTCGGTCAGGGATTAAGAGCGTGTAACACGTAAACAACAAGCGCGTGAGTTAATTATTCCGTGATATTACGTATCAGTAGTATATTTTTGTTAACAAAGTAGCTACCTCTTTAAAAGCTAACCATTCCGATTAAATTATCTTTTACATAATTCAATTTTAAGCTGTATTTTAAAGGAAAGATTTTTCTATTTCTGAGAATAAAACAAATAAGAAGTACGGTTTCATCAATTTTCTCGCGCCCCAAACATCCGAATAACAAAAGACAAAAGAAAAGTAGAGAGAGAGAGAAAAAACAAATTAGTAGATTAAAATAAAAGTTGAGTTAAAATAAAGGAAGACAAGCGTGAGATAAAACCCTTCACTTTCNCAATAACAAAAGACAAAAGAAAAGTATAGAGAGAGAGAAAAAACAAATTAGTAGATTAAAATAAAAGTTGAGTTAAAATAAAATAAAAAGAAAAAGGAAGACAAGCGTGAGATAAAACCCTTCACTTTCTTGGCATTTGTCTTCACTTCTTTTTTCTCTATTCACAGTAGAAAAATCCAGAGAGAGACTCTCTAATGGCAGAATGAACAAATTACTTTTACAATCTCTTCATCTCCGAAGAGGAAGATGGCTTTAGAAGAAGAGGAAGAGAGTCTAAACGCACCGTATTGTATGCTTTTCTGTGAGGAAGAGACTAGTGGTTTTGATGATGAAGAGGATTTATGCGAGAAATCTGACTCTGACGAGAGCGTTGCAAAGTTTCCGTTTTTTGATTCGGGTTTCTTCGATCATGATATGTTTTGGGATAACGATGAGCTTTTGAGTTTGATTTCGAAAGAAGATGAGTTAAAACCATGTCTTTTTGACGGAGACGAGTTTCTAGTTCTGTGTCGTGAAAATGCACTTAATTGGATATTTAAAGTGAAATCTCATTATGGGTTTAATTCAATGACGGCTCTTCTTGCTGTTAACTACTTCGATAGGTTTATTACAAGTAGAAAGTTTCAGACAGATAAGCCATGGATGTCTCAGCTTACAGCTCTTGCTTGTTTATCTTTAGCTGCAAAAGTTGAAGAGATTCGAGTTCCATTGCTCTTAGATCTCCAAGTAAGTTAGTTAATTTTCTTGGATTTGATCTGTGTGATGTTCCTTTCCTATTCGAGACTGAATTTGTTCCTCTTTTGTAAGGTGGAAGATGCAAGATATGTCTTTGAGGCTAAAACCATACAGAGAATGGAGCTTTTGATTCTTTCTACTCTTGAATGGAGGATGCATCCTGTTACTCCAATTTCCTTTTTCGATCATATTATCAGACGATACACCTTTAAATCTCATCAGCAATTCGAGTTCTTGAGTAGATGTGAATCTTTGTTACTCTCCACTGTTCATGGTAATAATGGTTACATTAATTCACCGGATCTCTTAGATTTGTTGTTGCTAAAGTCCTTGCTCTTTGGTTTTCCCTCAGATTCGAGGTTTCTGAGTTATAGCTCTTCTGTGTTAGCTACCGCAATTATGGTCTATGTTAAAAGAGATTTAAAGACTTGTTGTGACGAATCTCAGCTCATGACTCTACTCAAAGTTGATTCGGTATGTATTTTCATTACTCAAAAGATTAATAAATGCCAATGTAGTTAGTATTAGGATCAAGAACTGATTCAATTGTCATTTTTTTTTTTTTTTTTAAAAACAGGAGAAAGTAAATAAATGTTATGAGTTAGTGTTAGATCACAGTCCAAGTAAGAAAAGGATGCGACCTGCTAGTCCAATTGATGTGTTCGAAGCATCATTCAGTTCTGACAGTTCGAATGAATCATGGGTTGTGTCTGATTCATCATCGTCTTTGTTCAAGAGGAGAAGAGTGCATGATCAGCAGATGAGGTTGCCTTCAATAAACAGAATGTTTCTGGATGTGTTTAATAATACTCCTCGCTAATAATATCAACAACCGATCAAAGGCTATGGTAAGGCAGAAACATTATGCGTTTTACTTGGGTCTTGTGTGTTTGTTCATCACAAAACAGAGATCTATTGTTTACATTCAAGTTTCCTTATGGATCTACTACTTATTTCATGGTTAATACTTAATGGTAAATTAAGTATATGGACTTGTCCTACTTGACGAAAACAAATTTGGGCTGGTTCTAAGTTTGTACGATGAGAAAAACAAAAATGATCGAGTCCGTAAAATAAAAAAGACACAAGATTTTTAGCGAGGTTTGGTTTTTCAACCTACATCCTTGGGAAATTATCCAGAAAACAAATCCACTAGAATAACAAAAATAATTACACTATAAACACATAGATCAAGTCCAATTGTCTTAACTACCATTCTTTTCCACATGAACTCTTTTTAGATTAGCACCCAACCTAAACTCAACCTAAGAGTTTAAGCTTAGCAAATATCTTCTTTGATATTCATTTCAATCTCTCGTTCTACACCAACATCAATCAAAATAGGATTGGATCCCACAGAAACTAGACAATACGACTTTTAGTTTAATCTCAAATCAAGCTAAGACAGTAATAACATAGTTTTTTGCAGTCGAAATAAAACAATAAGTAAAATAAGCGAAGATAAATCAATAATAAAAAGATTTAAGCATTCATGCAATCCACATGTAGTCAGGTTTAAAGGTAAAATTATCATGCAGAGATTTTCTTTGAAAATAGTTCTCAACATGAAAAACATAAATAGATTAATCTCCTCTCGAAGTATTAAACCCTATGTTCGAATTACTAAAGACAAACTCTCGCTGTTTTTAGATAATTTAATCAAGCATTAAGTTCATATTCAATTGTTCATAAACATTCAGGACAATACTCTCGCACAAGAACATTTATTCATCTAAACTAGATCAGATCTCTAAACCAAATCTTTTTGCGTTTATCAACCTAATATCAATGAACTAGATGACCAATCTAATTCAAGCATTAAGAACAAGTCTAGACTAAAAACCTAACAATTGTTATCCCCTTATGATAAATCGAACAATCAAACTTGATTTCCCTAGGAAACCCTAAAACTTAACAAGTGAACTCTCAGACATTGACAAGCAAACACAAATCAATATATTTGAAGAACACATAATTGCAATCAAAAGATAAAAATAGATATTGGAATATAACGAGGGTTCAGAGTAAACTTCTCTCAAATACAGAGTTTCAGAATCTCTCTCCCTCATTAAAAATCTCTAAATAAAATAAAGTTTAGATATAATAAAACCAAGCTACAAGGCTTATATAGCGCTAAGAAAAAAAGGAAAAACCAAAATAGAATAAAAGATAGCCTTGAGGACCAATTCTGCAAATTTTGGAAATCTTCTAAAAATTCTCGGGTGAAGTGCTGGATCATACACTTTTGGAGGGATCGGGCACTCTTTTCGTATAATTCCAGGAGCAAATGCCCGATCGGGCACTCAGGGATCGATCGGGCATTTTAGAGGATTTATACGCGATCTTCTTCTACGAGTCACCTTGATCAGTCTTCAGTAAAATAGCCATAACTTTTGATTTATCTGATGGAATGACTTGAAACCACCTCATATGAAAGCTAACTCATGCGACTATCTTGTGTCCAAATTTTAGCTCAGTCCATCCACAGGAACATCTTCAAACATTGCTAAACTTCTGACCATTGTGTCGGACTCTGCATCTGCACATGCCAATTCGCATCCAAAACGTCCAAGACACCCAAAAAACCTGTAAAATATATCAATTTGCAGAGAAAACCCCGGAGAATGTAAATAGCAAGCATAAATTCCCACTATAAAGCGTTAAAACCGAGTGACATCAAACGAGACACTCCATATTCTAGCTGATATATCCTACTTAGTTGGACAATTAATAATTTTGATAACCAACTAAACCTATCTTCTTAAGCATAGTTAAATTTAGGGAAAATCCTATAAAATACACGAACTATTGAAAATCTGGACAAAAAATACAGGAACTATTTTGATTAGTTGTTTAATACACAAAGTATTAGGAATTTTTCTTTTAATACAGGACTTCCAAAATTACTAGACTTTCAACGTCACCGTTAACAGACGTTAATTCGATTAACTCTAATTAATTAAATCCGTTAAATTTTAAATGCTTGTGGTTAAGTGAGCTTGCTAATAACAAAAATAACCTTACTCAATTTAGGGCTTCTAAGTTTTTCCCCAAATCGATTTAGAGTATGAATTCTATAAAAAATTATAGGAAATTGTAGATTTACAAATTCTAAAACTTATGAGATTGTAAAGCTTGTTGTTGATGATGATGATTCAGTCTTATCACTGCTCGAAGAACTCTCCACATGCATTGTCATTACTTGTGAAAAGCTTTATTGCCACCACCTAAAAAAAACCGACGAAACCAATGAACTTAAAATTGAAATTATATCATCGACATGGAAACAAAGGAAATCAACATTAAGCGGTTTCAATCCAATTTCCACGTACCTGAAGATTCAACCACAACGTTATCGAAAATGGATACACCAGCAATTTCCGAATTTCTCTCAAGTTGTTCAAAGCCATTATGACGCTACTATCGCCTTCAATCTCCTCGATTTTTACTAATGCTCGGTCTGAACTTGAAGAAGATGAAGAAGAAGAGAATCCTTCCCAAGTTTAGACAGTGAGATTCCCGACATCGTAATTTCTCTCTCTCTTTCTCTCCACCACCAAAGACGATCTATATCTTCTTCCTTTTTCAAATATTCTTTGGTGTCTCTTGAATTTGCGTATAGGTGTATACGAATCACAAAAAGTAAGAATTAAAAAAAA
>OVBE01010235.1:0-15206 GCA_900406425.1 Iberis pinnata
TCAGGTTCGTTGGTGCCTAGGAAAGATGGGAACTTGATCTTTATGTGTTTCAATTGCCGATGCGCAAGGTCATGGAAGTCTCGGTTATTCCTTGGAGCTCTTTGTCTGATGGTACTTCCATAACTACGATCTGACATCTCTTCTTCTTCAAAAGACACACGTTCTGAATCATGACCTTGGTCTTGGTTTCTTATAATTTTCGGACCAGCTCTAGTCCTGATGGATGAGTCATCTTTCTTGGGTTTAGAAGACTCTCCCATTCGTCATTTTCCCTTTGCAATTTGGTTGAATTTTGATGGAGTAATCGTTGGACTTGAAGACTCACTTCGAGCTCTCTTCTTCTTGTCTATACTCATTGATTCAACCTTATCTTTGAGTTGTTTGATTTGTTGTAGCAAGACTGCATTGTTTTCTTGAATTCGTTGACCCAACAACCGGTTCAGGGTCTCCATTGCTTCAGCTGATAGTTCCATGGTACCTGAAATACCAAGAAACTGCACCAGTAATTCGTTTAAAGAAAACAAACAAGCAACATAAACACCTTGAGATAAACGATTTTCGAAAATTCTAGATGTTCTATAGGCAACCTAGAAAAATAAAAATCAGATTAATAACCTAATGCAATTTCAAGATTCTAAATCTTTAAACTATTCTAGGTGATTTTAAAACAACTAACAACCTAATGCAAATTTAAGATCCTAAATCATTAACCTAAACTAGATGAAAGCAAACAATCTAACAACCTAGAAACTTTGCAAATTTCTGGTTCTAATTAATTAAAATCCTAGGGTTCTCTAACCTAACAAAACCAGAATCTTTTAAAGAAAGCAATCAAGAGATTAGGGTTAGGGTTTTGTTCAGCCTTTGGCACAGAGTTGGCTTTGATAACACTTGATACACTTCTGGATCAAATCTGGAAAAGGCTAATGGAACTACGACCAAACAACTTGATATCGATTTGTCTTGGACTTAGAATAAGGCTTGGACAAGATGGAAATTATCTCAGACAAGGCTGGAATTGTCTCGGGATTGGCTCGGTATGATCTCGGACAAGCCTCGAGTGCGCCTTGGATAAGTCGGGTGGCTTACGATAAGGCATGATGGCCTGGATGGCTCGGTATATGGACTCGGAGGCTGCAATACATGGCTGGACAGCCTTGTAGGATGTCTCGATGGTCTCGGATGTAAGCGATAAGGTGATTTGGCCGAGAATTTTATTGAAAGTCTTAGCCGAAGGTCTTTGTGGTTATTTTCGAACAAGATGGTATGAAAAGAAGATAGATGGAAGATTGTAATGCTTTATGGATTAAGCAATACAATAAAGAAGGTGTTCTTAATCTATCACAGATGAAGAACAACCAGGATTCTCAATCCAATGAGCAAGAAATAATCGATGTGTTTTTCTAAAACAACATAAAGGTTTTTCAACTAAAACTTGCTAAACAAAACAATAGGGTTCGATGGGTTTAAATAGGCACAAGAGCCTTGGGAATTCTCCTAACATATTCACATTCCTAAAAGAAAAGAAAAGAAAGAAATAAAATAGGCCAATTAAGAAATGAGAATGGAAATCAATCGCATTCCTACAAGAAAAGAAAATAGGCTCATTAAGAAAATGAAAGATGGAAATCATTCTAGAAGCTAAGCCTTGGAAGGCAAGTTTCAGCTTCTAGAACCTCTTCTTTATTTCGCCAAGTATTTATTTAAATNAAAATAGACACTTATTCTAAATTCCTCTCAGTAAGCTTTAACGAAGTGGATAAAAATGCCTCGTTAAAACCTTAGTGATTGACCAAAAACCCAAGGTGGGAAAAAGTGATCATCTCTACTAAGGACAAGAGAGTACAATCATTTATCCACTAGCTAACTGATTAGAGATCTGGTTCTTCTGGAACTTCAAGCTTGAACAATTGATAGATGTTGCAAGATTGATCTTCATCATCTGAATGCTGCATCACGTGGGCCTGGTTAGCCAGCTCTCTTGCCTTTGATCTCGTGATAACTCTTTCAGGTTCAAGCTCCGGTTCAAGCTCTGGTCCATCCATGCTCAAATCAAAAACCCAATAAGAGAATTATGTATATATCAGGCTCAAGAGTTAAGAAAAGAGATTGTGTGTGTTTATACCTTCTCCATTATTGATATATCAGGTGTGTCAGGTGAAGGCAATGGATAAAACTTGTACTTAACTTCATTTCCTGATAGGCTTTTTTGTTTCTTCGCTCATTTTTCCCATTGTTTCCTCTCTGACTTTTCTCAACTACCAATTGTTGAATTGAACTTGTGTAAGCAAAGCAAGCATGTCTTTGTAACTGAGTTAGAAGATACATGATTATACCTCTTCATAAGCTTGTTTAGCTTTTTCACTTAGCTTTTTGACAAACTCCTAATAAGATGATTTATATTAGAGAAAAGAAGCTTAATCCTCATCAAAACGTTTTTCTATTTGGATTATGCCAACCTTGAACTCATCTTTTCTGTCTGCGAGTGCTGCCTCCTGCTTGATCAGATCACCGGTAAATTCCTGCAAATTAAAACCAAGATGAGGAACTTCTTTGGCATCAATCATAATTCAAGAAGAAGAATCTTATCTCGGATCAACAGTAAAATGACTAAACTACTCCTCGAAAGCGGCGGAGGTGAAATAGTGTTAAAATTAACAGGACGACGATTCTCTTTACTTACGCGGAGATATCAGACACCGAATGAATTAAAGAAGACGAATCTTATCTCGGATTTGACATCGAAGAAAACCGAAATCGCCTATGTTTCACCTTCGGAGGAAATCGCCATGAAACTAAATCAATATCACGTTAGAAAGATAAAGGTAGTTTAGTCATTTTACTGTTGAAAAAGTGGCAAATCTGATTAAGAGTACAGAAAAATGGCACCAATGAAAAATGGCATAATAAAAATGGCATATTTGAAATTCCCCTTTTCTTTTTATATTTTTTCGTTGAAGTACATTTATTATGTGTTTTTTATTTTTAGACTCAGAACAATGGCTTAAAACAACTTGACTAATAGAGTAATAGTTGTAAAAGTCAATGGCGCTTCTACTCTATAAATTGGTACCTTAAATGTTTAGTGCAAATGTCCCCTCTGGCAACAAAAAAAGGCAAACAAGATTTCCTAAGGGCATCTCCAACGTTAACACTAAAATAGTGTTGAAATTACACTATTTTAGTATAGTTTTAACACAAACAAAAAATTTTTCTCTAACCACAACACCAAACATCACTCTAAAAAGAATATTCTCTTATTATTATATTATTAAATTCAAGATTCTTTTTGTTTTTTGATAATTTATTCAAATACATATTATTATTTATGATGAATTAATGTAACATACAAATAAAAAATTAAATAAGAATTAGGGGTGCAAACATAAACCGAAACAAACAAAATCGGAACGAACAGAACAAAAAAAGTAAAACAAAATCGAACTATAATTTAAAAAAAACTTTTAGGTTTTGATTATTTAAGACACTTAAACCAAAACCGGACTGAAAACATTTTTTGGTTAGCCAAAAAACCAAAACAGCTATATTTAAAATATAAAAAATTGTACTTTATGGTTATATCTATGTGTGAAAGATATATTTATGAAGATTAAACAAACAAACGTCAATTAAACCCTTTTTGTGTACATTTTAGTGACTCTTAAACGAAAATCCTACTCGAAACCAAAATTGAAAATCAAAATCGAACCAAAACCAAATATGTTTCACATGGCATGAAATTATTTTAGTTTTTATAAAACTGAAAAACTAAAAAGCTAACCGAAACCGAACAATTATTAATATTTAGCTAATACTATTAATTATATAACACATAATAATGTAATTAAGATACTAGATATAATTTTTTAAGTAGAAAAAAGTTTGCCGTCATACCACCCCGAATTTGGCTTGGTACTGTAGCTAAAAGTTAAATTACGGTTGAAGTAGCTCTAAGACCATCAACAATGATGGTGTTGAAATGAGTTTTCAACAGTTGAATCCAATCCAATGGTAAGTTGAATTTTAATGAATAAATGAGGTGGCAATTAATGAGTTGAATCTTTTCAACTAGTTGAAACGAAAGTTTGAGTACTTCTCTCTGCCACATGGCCCAATGAAGTTAAGGAAGAGAAAGAGTTATAGATAAGGTGGTTTCTGATTGGTTTAGAAGATTTTTTAGATTTTTTTTATCCTATACATTTAAAATCAATTTTTATGATAAAATATATTTTCTTAAAAAATAAAAATTATATCAAAATTCGTAAAAAAAAATTCTCTATAAATAGAAACTTGTTTCATTTAATTTGGACATAGAAAAAAAAAAACCATAAATTTCTCTAAAATTTTCTTATATCCTTACCAAAAATTTCTCTAAATTTTTCTTATTTACATTGCAGATTTATTTTGATTGCGGATTTATTTACATTGCAGATTTGTTTTATTTGACTGCATATTTAATTTTTGCCGCCGCAGAATTGTTTACATTGTAGATTTGTTTTACACTGCAGATTTGTTTACTTGACTGCATATTTATTTTTTGTCTCTGCAGATTTTTCAAAAAATCAAGTTTTATAGAATTTTTACCCAAAATGTTGGGAGTGTTTAGTCATGCCTTTATAAATATTTTATTTTTATTTTAAAAAATATTTTAAAAATATAAAAGCAAAAAGTTAATTTTTAACTATAATTTATTTAATGTAACCTTAGTTACTAATTGTTACTAAATATAATTAGAAAAAATATGAAACATAAAAATAATATAGTATAAAATAAAATGGTGGGGTAAAGTGTTGAATTTATTAACAAACCATTGTAATGATTAAATGTTGAATGAGTGTTGAATAATGAGGTGGAAGAAAGAGAAAGTGAGGTGGAGTGAAAAATGATGTGTTGAAAGTTGATGGTCTAAGTGAGAAAAAAAAAATGTAAAGAAGAAGTGAAAACAAAAGAAAAGTAAACAAGATTGCCTAAAATCACGGTAAATAGTTTCTGACATTCAACAATTTGAAAACAAAAACAATAAAGGACAATTGTGTTAGGTTTGGATGTTTCACCTACCCTCCTCACTCTTCAAAATATCTTTTACAATTCATGATTTATCCTCTCGTCTTCTGAATTCGTTTTCTTACATTTCTTTTCAAGTTTGCACGATAGACATAAGTTCTCTTATGCAACATAATTTTTTGTTTTGTCAACTTGCATAATATGTACACGCTGTTCAAGCCACAAGTTCGGATTGTAATTATTTATATAAGGGAAAATAATCTTAAATGATTTACCTCTTCAAACCAAACAGACAATTGAACTACTTCAAAGATGAAAAAGAATAGAGAAGGGATGTTAGAAGTATAATATAGGCATCCAAATCAACATTCAATAGACTCCGAGATACAAAGCAACAACTCATATGAGATTGACGATGATTAAAAACTTTGTTTGTACGGCTACGCGTGCCTGGCAGAGACGAAAGGTCAAATTTTATTTAAAAAATCCAGTTCAAATGACTAATCGACTTAAAATATTCTAATAGAAATTGATCTTACCACCAGAGACACAACACATAACACTAAGAGGTTCGGTGACCAGCTGAATCAATTCCTAATTAGTTTAGCTGAGTAACGAGTTTACTTTACTCTGATTTGTGGACGAACTCGGTCTTGTGTAAAAGTTTATTCTTATATCATTTTCAAAGATATATTCAAAATCATGTTGCATAATTATTACTTAATGCAAATCTCGATTCAACAATTAGAAAAAGATTTTTTGAAGTAATTTTATTGTAAAGATGTAGATACTATATAATTAAAATGCTTAAACATTTTATTTTGCAATTTCTAAGTTAAGTTTTCCACAAAGTCATTTACAAGAATCCTCAAAATAAAAATGGAGGGCTTTGTATGAAAATAAACTAGTTGTATAAAAACTTATCAGATTTATAGTCGTTGTCAAACGGATCGGTCTACACTTATTTAGTTCGCTCCACAATGGACTGATATTTTTGTAGACAATGATAGGTCGATTTAGAAATGACGAATATGATGTCACACTCGCGCTCACAAGTATTTACGAGTTTTCCAACTGACTCGAATACAGTTGTAAATATATATGTAATTTATTTGTAGATTTTTTTCAAACTAAAAATTATAAATTGTCCGAATTAGGCCCATTTACAATTCAGGATGTGCCCAGTCGAATACAAAACATTAAACCAAAAATCAAAATTACAGACACGACCCAATTTATCCAAAGCAATTTAATTTCATACTAAAACCGAAACTAAATCGGAAGAGGGTAAACCCTAATCTCCACAAGGTTGATCCATCATGCAGAATGGTTAAATATTTAAAAATGACAAGTTGCACTCTCTATTTTTTTGACAAGTTGCACTCTCTATCCTCTCGCTCAACTCTAAAGTTAGATATTGCAAAAGCGTTTGATACGGTTAACTAGGGTTTTATTGTTTCTGTCTTGCGGCTTATGCATACGTCGACTCTCTTTATCCGTTGGATATACCTATGTATTTCCACATCCATGTTCTTGGTAGCAGTAAATGGCGAGGCAGTTGGGTACTTCCCAAGCACTAGAGGTTTACGGCAGGGTTGTGCTCTATCTCCATATCTATATGTCATTGTTAATAACGTTTTGTCTAAGTTCTTGAATGCAACAGCTAGTACAGGTCACTTTGGCTATCATCCTCGTTGTAAGGATATCGGCCTAACCCATTGATGACATCCTAGTCTTCTCTAATGGAACTCCAGACTCGTTAGTAAGAATCATGGATGTCATGGACAACTTTGGGCAAGCTTCTAGGTTACACGTTAACATCAACAAGTCTTCTATCTATTAACCTTCCCAGCCATCTCGGGGCATCCTTGATATGGTGACTCATTTGGGTTTCAAGCATGACACTTTGCCAATTCGTTATCTTGGGCTGCCGCTTTCCACAAAGAAGTTAGCTCGCGCGGACTATGCTACCATCTTCTCTTGTGCATGTCCACTTGGGCGTGTAAGTTACTTTCTTTTGCAGGTCGTTTACAGATCATCAAATATGTGATCATAAGTATGGTCAATTTTTGGCAATCCGTGTTTCGTTTCGCCAAGGCTTGTCTCCGAGAAATCAATAGTCTTTGTGCTAACTTCCTTTGGTCCGACTCACCAACTAATTCTCATATGTCTAAGTTGGCTTGGGACGATGTTTGCAAGCCCAAAGATGTCAGTGGTCTTGGTATTCGATCATTCGAAGACACGTCCAAAGTCTTTGCTCTGGCCATCATTTGGCGCTTCATATCTAACCGTAACTCATTATGGTCATTATGGGTTCATCACTACCTTATTCGCCACTCCACTTTTTGGGATACATCATCAACTTCAAATGGATCCTGGCTCTGGCAAAATCTCTTGAAAGCACTCACCTTTGCTTCCTCTTTTCCGCGGTTCAACATTCAAAACGGTACCATCACATCTTTCTGGCTTGAAGACTGGACAGGTTTGGGTCCACTATACACATTAACGGGTGAAAGAGGGTTACAAGAGTTTGGGATTATGCGGCATGCTTGTGTAGCTGATGCAGTTACTCACCAACATTGGCATATCATACGGTCCCGTGTTTTGTCATTAAGGGACCTACACCTTCAACTCCTCGCGTTTCATACACCATCGCCTCTAGCTGGTGAAGATCTCATTTTATGGAAGCATGGTCAGCAAATATACAAATCGTACTTCTCATCCTCATTCACATGGCGCCAGCTAAGTCCATCTATCCTAAACTATCTTGGTCTTCTTCTATTTGGTTTCCCCAATCTGTCTTCAGATATGCTTTTATCTCTTGGCTTGCTGTTAATGACAAGTTACAAACAGGTAGACGAATGAGAGCTTGGGGAGTGGCACAACCGTGTACTCTTTGTGGCGAGCCGGACGAATCACAAGATCACATATACTTTGCTTGTCCTTACACTTATACAATCTGGTCCGATCTCACATCATCCATCCTATGGCAACGCACCTCACTGGATTGGAATCATACACTACGCTCCCTTCATCATAACTCGCACTCAACGATCGACCGAACTTTGCTCCGGATGTGCTTTCAAACCACCATCTATCACATATGGCAGAAAAGAAATAACCGGCGTCATGGGAAGCCTCACTGCTCACACACATTCACTCGCTCAGCCATCACTCATTCTGTTAGGGACTGCATCGCAAGTCTTCAGTATCCACCGCACTCTCCCCTTCATCTCCTTAGCTCTCGTTGGGACGACTTGCATCATTAGTTCTTCCAACATCTTTGTCTTGCATTTCTAGCTTATTATCTATTCTTGTTTGCCTTTTAGGATGTGCTGAATAGTTGTACTCTTTTGCCCAATACTAGTTTTGTCCCACTCGGATTTTCTAGTATTGGATTTTAACGAGGCAAAGTTGAGCATACTCAAATCCTAAAAGGTCTTTTACATTACCAATTTGTAAATATGTACAACATTTTTTCTTTTATATAAAGTTAACATTTCAAAAAAAAAAAAAAAAAATAAAGAGGTTANGAGGTTAAGGTACGATTGATGTTCAGATTCTATAATTGTAATTTTTATATTTCTTAAAGTATTTTAAAACTAATAATAAACAATAGATTAAGTACTTAATTTTTAATATTATTATAATACTGGTTTATAAAAAATGGTGATGCACATAGAAAATTTAAAATGTTATTACAGAAAAATTATTCACAAAATAATTTAAATAAACTAACTAATAGTAAATAAGAAAATTTTAAATCTCTATAGCTTATATTTATTTTCAATATACTTGAATTAAAATATCTTTTTACGGATCTTGATATTATTATTTTTTCAACCTTTTAACTTTGTTTACATAAAATTGTATTTCTAACCCTACCAAATATTCTAAAGTAAGCATATAAAATTAAACAATTATTCTACTTTAGATATGTAATAACTTTTATATAGGTTTTAATTTATTTTTATTTTTTTCACGATAAAGGTTTTAATTTATTAAATTCAAATATATTTCATAATACAACAAATCAGCACAATTTCATAAATACAATAAGCCCAAAACATCATAATTCAGGTGGGTTTTCCAGAAACCATAATCAGACCCCAACCGAAAACTGATTAGTGGAAATTCTAATGAAGAAACGAAGAGAACTTACACTGCCACCTCAATCGACGATGAACTGCAGAACTCAGTGGCTTGTCACTCCGATGACCCGTCAATGGAGCCCAAGACGCCGCTCACACCGATACTCACACCAACCTCAATTTTGGATCGAAGGAAGAATATGGTCCGGTGAAGATGCCACGACGCAGAAGAAGACAAAGAGGGTAGTTTTTCTAGGATGACTAAGAAACTGAATAACTCGTCGTTGGATCCGGTTTATTGCAAGCTCTACACGGGTGTGGTTCACACACCACCACGCAGAAAATGACATTTTTCTTTCCTTCGGGGAGCCAGCTCAAGCCACACCTTGAGAACCCTCCCTCTTCGAACCATGCTGACTTCCATGCGTCATCATGGTAGCAAATATGGCCATAAATTACAGTTGAGGAGCTGCTACAGTCACGATCGGAGACTTTGTGATTTCTGACATGAAGGGAGATGCATATGTGTTAACGGAATGGTTTGATTAAAGATTCGGGGAGCTCGCCGGCTCTGCATTTTTGTCGCGAACCTGGGAGCCGTGGAGCAGGGTGTTATGGTCGAAGCGTCGGAAATCGTTGGAGAACTCGCAGGCTCTAAATATGTAATATTGTAAGTTTGTAATCATTTAATTTTTTGTTATTTTAATTAGTCAAATATTTGTGTATATCATTTATTTTATACAAACCACACATTTACTTATATTAAACCGTGGATCGACCACCGACCCACAAACAGACCTACAAAACTTATGATATGCGATATATTGATCCACATATCCTGTTTTTTAACTGATTTAATATTTTATGTGAACTGGATTTAATTCACATGATTTGGCATGTTTTGACGTTCTTAAGAACATCCCCAACCCATTACTATATTTTCCATTCTATGATAGATTGATTCTAAAATAGAGTTGGGTTTTTGCTCCAATCCATCACTTTATATAAGAATATTTCAAATATATATCTTTCTTATTGTCAAACTAATTGTCAATTACATCTTATATTTGTACAATTTACAAATTGATCCCAATTCTTTTATATTTTAAAAAAATAATAATACTTCATGCTATTATTTAAGTAAAACATTTATTACGTAATTAAATAGCATTACATCATAAAATATTAAAACATTACATAATTTTGGTTAAATTGTTATCATTAGTGTATTTTTTATTATGTATCTTTAAATTATGTGGCTACTATTAGTTCGGTTTCATTTGTGTTTTATGTTGTTTTTATTGTGTATTTATAAATTTAAATTAGTGTGTTTATTATATTTATTAAATTATTGATTATTATTTTATTTTAATGACTTAAAAACAAAAAAAAATTAATTTAGTTAGTGAATCTTGCAAATAAAACAAATTCCACTCTAAAATAAATTGAGTGGAGATTAGGATTACTCCATTATATAGAGTGAAAAAAACAAAAACTCTATTATAAAGTAAGAAATAGAGGTGGGTTAGAAAAGATTTCAGTCTAAGCAATCAAATTGTAAATAAAGATGGTGGATGAGTTTTGTGTTTATTACTACTCGAAAGAAAGCCCAGATATGCATGAACCAAATGTTACTACGACGTACCTTAGTTAGACTAACACAATAGGACAATTTACATCTTACCGATATAGGTTATGTTCGTTTCCTTATTTGGATATTGTATCTATATACTTCATCCAGATATGTTTTCCAGATGCAGTATCCAGATGATGTTCGTTTCTGTTTTCGACTTTGTATCTTGATATTGCATTTAGATACAATTATGTTTGTTTGTGTATTTGCATTCGTATCTAGATACGTTTAAATACTAAATTAATCAAATTACTAAAATGACTTTTTTGGCGAGAAAACAAGTTTCTATATTTTTGGCAGGAAAACGTGTTTCCGCATTTTAGGCAAGTAAACGCGTTTCCGCATTTTTTGCGAAAAACACGTTTTTATTGGGAAAATGGGTTATGCGTATAGGAGGGAAAACAAGTTTTTGTGTTTTTGGTGGGAAAAATGAGTTCTCGCGTTTTTGACGGGAAACGCGTTTTTAACGGGAAACACGTTTTTAACGGGAAAATCGGTTTCTGTGTTTTTTGCATCAAAATGCGTTTTTGCGTTTTTGGCGAAAATGCGTTTTTCGCGTTTTTGGCGGGAAAATGCGTTTTCGCATTTTTGGCGGGAAAATGTGTTTCTGCGCTTTTGGCGAGAAAACGCGTTTCTGCGCTTTTGGCGAGAAAACGCGTTTCTGCGCTTTTGGCGGGAAAACATATTTTCGCGTTTTTGGTGGAAAAATGCGTTTTCGTGTTTTTGGTGGAAAAATGCATTTTCGCGTTTTTGGCAAGAAAATCCGTTTTCGCGTATTTGGCGGGGAAATGCGTTTTCGCGTTTTTGACGAGAAAATGCGGTTCTGCACTTTTGGCGAAAAAATGCGGTTCTGCGCTTTTGGCGAGAAAACGTATTTTCAAGTTTTTGGCGGAAAAATGTGTTTCCGCACTTTTGGCAAGAAAATGCGTTTTCATTTTTTTGGCGGAAAAATATGTTTATGCGTTTTTAACGAAAAAACTTTTTTAAAATTTTGACATAAACAATGATATTTTAGACATTTAAATTTTTTGAATGAAATTAGGTTCATTTCAACCCTACATAAAAACTCATCCAAAATATCAAATTATTTTGGATACATTTTATATTTGTATCCCGATGCAATATCCAGTTAAGATACACAATTACAACTAAACGAACATCATTATATATTTGTAACGGGATACTACATCCAGTTAAAGAAACGAACAAGTCCATAATCAACAAAATTATCATTAACTAATTTAATCATATGCATTAACACCTCCATAATTTTCCCACACACACTCACAAAAAAAAAAAAAAAAACACATTCTTCAGCCACCATCCACGTCCCCCTTATCGATCTTAGATAAAACGACAAAATTACAAAAATACAAATCAAACCATTCAATTAATCAAGCTTATTTGGTCCGGTACAGTAACTAACCACGTGGTTCCATAACCACTGGATCAAATACCGCCGTCGGATTCCATTAACGTTATACGTGGCACCACGATCGTCGTTCAACATCTGTCCTGTGTACGAACCACCACCTCCTGTTCCATATATACCCTCACATAGATCCGCTATTTCTACCGGAGCTACTGGGTCGGGTCCTGCGTACCAAGCGTTAACCAACGGGTTCGTTGCCAGCTCAGCAAGCTCGTGTGCGATTACGCTTATCATCCCGTCCACTCCAACATCACCATTTGGCGATTTCACCGGTTTTATCCCTGGGATAAACTCCGGCACGGCGAACGGATACGCACACACTCCGGGACAAAACTTCGCCGAGTTTCCAACCCAAGCATACGGTAGCGTAAATCCAACAATCGACGGGAATGTGAAGTAGTGAAATCCACAAACCTGGCCGCAGAAATCCTGAACGTAGACATCATCGGAGGTAAGGAGGAGATAGAGACCGCTTTTGGGATTTACCGGTAACGGACGAGATCTGGACGCAACGGCGGATTTTATCACGGACTGAATCGATAAGCGGGTTAGGGATTTGCCGTGTGAGTAGAACCGGTCGTTCTTCTCCTCACCGAGACGAACCGTAGCGGTTATGTTAGATCCGGTTTGGTCAGTGTAGAGTTGTACGGTTTTCCACCAACCGGAAACGGAGGGATGTTTTGATCCAACGGCTGAGATTGAGTTGATGAACTCACGGATGATTTTCTTTTGGGATTTTTGCCACGTGCCATACCAGATTGGATGGACGGTGATGTTATTGGTGAGGACTGGGCCCATGTGGTAACGGAGGCGGACAAGATTCGATGAGCCTTCGAATTTCTTTGAACCGCCGAGTATTTGATCGGAGCCGTTGATTTGTGAAGGATATGGTCGCCATCCGATAACTTGCGCCGGTGATGTTAGGAGCACCGTAAGTACAGTGAAGCTGAGTATCACCGGAATTGAATTCATTTTTTATTTTGGGGGAAATGATAATTGGTGAAGTGAGAAGAAAATGGGCAAAAAAATATTTAAATTAGTGGACCGACTTGTCTGCAGAGATATCTTGTGTCAATTGTCTCTTTATATGTAGGGTTATTTAACTTGAAATCAATTAGTTCTATCTTTTCATAAAAAAAAACTATAGCTTTTTGGCTTCAATATAGATTTTAATATACGCATTTTTTAGTTTCAACATTCAAAGCAGCTTTGGTATGAATTTTTATTAGGGTTTGGTTAAGATTTGATTTTTTTAGTTTTACAAAATATTAAAATTGTTATAAATCATTTAAAATATGTTTAGTTTCTTTTTCATCTCGATTTGGTTTGGTTTCTATTTTTTATTTTGCTTATTTCAATTTTCATTTTAAAAATACTAAAATGTACACAACCAGTTATTTGTTTAGTGTTTATTTTTTAATACGTGAAATATGCATCTTTCACACACACACATATATATATATATATATATAACCATAAAAATTTAAAATTTTATATATTTTTAATTTATTTAGTTTTGGGTAATTAAACTGATTTTGATTCGATTTTGGCTTATAATTTTTGGTTTCCTAAATAATCAAAATTAAAATTTTTTTTTAAAAAATATTTAACTCGATTTTGATTTCACATTTTTGATCCGTTTCAATTCGGTTTTTTATTTTATTTTGATTCATTTGCCCACTCTTAGTTTTTTTATGGTCACAAATAAATAAAAACAATTAAAATATGGAAGACTTGCTATAAGAAAAATAGAACTATTCGTGTAATGAAAATACTAATTTAGTTGTTAGTGGTCATACGAAAATAAATAAAAATAAATAGAAAGAATGCATCAGTAGGGTGATGTAAAAAAGAGAGGTGGACAAAGTAGGATCCACAGTATGACAAGTGGCACTTTTGATAGCCGTAAGTTTTTTTCAATCGTTTTTTTTTGTTTCACATTGCGCGGGAAATTTCATTTGCTAATTCAAGGGGTAATTATGTCATTTCCGTCAACTTCTTCTTCTCTGGTATGTATGGACCTTACTTTTGAAAAATGATATGATATACCCCAAATGCAGAAGAATTGTGCCCTTAGAACCTAACTAAAAACAGATAATTTAAAAATAAATAAAATAAATCCAAAAGTTACACATTTACAATATTATCCTAACTAAACCCTAATATTTACCAACCCAACCTATTATATCCTACCCAAAATCTGACCCAATACCAGCCCACCCACCAACTAAAATCCCTAATTCCCCTCTTTTCTTCTTCTTCTCTCTTCTTTATCGCGACAACAACTTAGTTTTTTAGAAAAAAAAAATTGACTTGCAAATTGAATCCGGGACTTGAATCTCCACTGGCCATCGATTCTCTACGGGACTTGCGACCTCATCTCTTCATTCCGGCATTTTGTAGTTTCAAGGTAAGTCCCAATATTTTCGGCAATTTCTCTCTTAGTTTCGGTAATTTGGAGGGTGGTTGATAATAAAAATGTTTTAGAGTTTGATTCATTCACGTATCTTAACATTCACTTTTCGGGTGGATACTTGGTTCTTCTCATAAGAGAAATCGGTTTCAATCATAATTGTTTGAGAAAATGTGAGCAAGAGAATTCCCGTGTTCTTGTACATTTCATATAGCTTCGTGTTTTGTTATGCTTGGATTGAATTTTGATTTGTATCCCAAATTGTATGTAGTTAATGTTTGCATGTAGTTAAGTTGAAGACAATAGATTTTTAAAATTTCTATGTTTCTTTATGGTTTTACAATGTTATAACAATGGAACCATCAACTTCTCGAGCACTTGTAGTCTACCCCGAATCCGACTCATTTCGTGAAGGAGATGAAATATCAAACTCTCAGGTAAGAATATGTAACAGTAGTAATACTAAGTATTACCGTTTGGAGGTTTGTTTTTGGACTTAGTAACACTATGTAGGTAGCAAGTATTACTTCGAATTACTAAGTAAAGCTAGGTGATACTGGGTAATACTACGTAATATTAGGTAATACTATTTCTTTAAAATATTTAACATTTGATACATTTCTATGTAATGCA
>OVBE01010236.1:0-15203 GCA_900406425.1 Iberis pinnata
CCGAAAGTCCTTAACAAAAGTCCTTAACAAATTTATTATTATTTTAACCTTAAGGACTCTAATTTGGTCCTTGCAATGTGGTTGGCCTTAGTGTTAAGATGGATGTGAGCTATAGGGCAACCATTTTTCTCTCTTTCGTGACAATTTATAAAACCAATAGTGATTTGTTTGCTTATCGATTAATATTCAAAAACAGAAAAAGAGAAATACAGAATATAACTTTTACAAACATAAACTATCATTGAAGATCATCTGCGATGGATTCAACCGTCAACTCGCCGGAGTTCTCGAGGAATAGCCTTCGGAAAAAGTCGCCTCTTCAAAATATTTTTAGGTTTTTTTTACGATTGCACGAGAGAGAGGTTGCGCTAACTTTTTTGTTTTTTTTTTGTTTTCCTCAATCAATGACAATTCAACACTTAGGAGTTCTAAGAATTTTCTTAAAATTCCTAAACTAGAATAATCAGTTATGGTCTAGTTTTTTTTTAATTTTTCTTTAATTTTGGATTTTTTTCTTAATAAACTCAGTTAAGAACCCCTAAACATCTCTTGATGGAGATGCTCTAAGTAGTTGTCGCATGTGATGTGGTAATGAAGTGTTAATCAAATCCAATACATGGCGATCAAATGCAAAACGTATTAAGATGTAACACATATCGTTATACTAGGGATGTTAAAACGGTAAAACCGAAACATAACCGAATTAGGCGATATGATATGGTTTTGGATAAACCGTAAACCATTTGGATATACATTTATAAAAATTATGAATATGGATATGATACGAATATTAACCGAAAAACCAATTAAACTGAAAACAGATAAATTTAACTTTTATTTTAATAATATAATATATATTATATAATTATATAATCTATATAGATATAACATCAACTAAAAACAAGAAAAAAATTTCCACTATAAGAAAAACATATTTTCTTAGTAATTTAAATATTTAATTTTGATATTTAAATAATATAATATTTATTATATAAATAGAAAATATATATAGATTTATAATTTACTAAAAGATAAAAAATAGAAAAATCAGTGTTCACTATAAAGAAAAAACTTTTCATTTTAAATGGAAAGAGTTTTATGTGCATAAGGTAATAAATAACAATAATTAACATTTATACTAGGATATGAAAGGGTGTTAAAATGGATAAATATTTTTGGTCCATCCAACCCAAACCAACTTATATATCCAAATGGGTTCAAGTTTTGAGTTCTAATGGTTTTCCGTGTCTAATGGGTTAATGGACTTATTAAATTGGATTAAAATAAATTGGGTTAAATGAATTAATGAGTTATCTATAATCAAATACCATAATTTAATTAAGTTTTTATTACTCTAAAATAAGCTTCAGTCTCCAATACAATGGTGATGAAGAAACCAAAGTGCATACATTCATAATGCAAAAACACATCAAAAGAATACAATTCAGTAGAAAAATCCAAAATTAAGCAAAAATAAACAATAATTTCAGTGAGTTTCTCGTGTATCGTTAAAACACAAACATTAGTATTTATGTTTCGTTCAATTTTGCTCTTAAGAGTTTTCGTTTTTGACATTTTCGTATTCCCCTAGGAAAATCCGTCACATTTGTCTGTCTCTGAACAAAACTCATAACAGATTTAACTCCATATGTTGTGTAGTAAACAGAGAAAAAACACCAAAAGAAGAGGAAAAGCGAAAATCTGACCCTTTAAAGGGAATAAGAAACGAGAGGAAAAGCGAAATTTCTAGATAAGAATATGATAATTTACATAATTTGTTTAGGAAAGAGTATACAAATTACGTTACGTGTATTGACCTCATATTTTGGTCTTTGTAATAACCCAACATTAATAAATAATATTTTTCTATGGTTTCATTGAAACTCATTTTGAATTTAATTTGTGTATTAATTGACGTTTTAGATTACTTCATAATTTACCAAAAGTTAGATTAAAAATCTTAAAGAATGTTTTTAATCCAAATTGCCAAATACATAGCATTACATGATTATCAACTAGAAATAAATAGGTATTTATTGAATTTAGGATCGTCGATCCGAGGATTTAGGTTCGTATTACAACTTAGACAGTGAGAGATGCGTCGACAAGTTCGACGCGCTTAAATGGTTTACGAATGAACTTAGATCATCGAAAAGCTCTAAAGGAAAGCTCAGGTCGTCGATAATGGGTCTGACTTCTCTCTAAAGCTTTCTTTCTATATTTTCCAACCCCCTTTCGCTTCGGGTTTGCTCCTTATTTATACTTGTTTCGTCATCATTGCGGGCAGTTGACTAGGCGTCCTATTTATCCGGTAATTCAGCTCGTAGGTCACTGTTCGCCGAGCTAGAAGGATTTTAGGTGTACTGTTTCTTCGGCGGTCTCACGCACCTCGTCGACTCGGCGAGATGAGCCGCGCTTCGATGGGCCGCGCTTCGATGGGTCTTGGTCATGGGCTTGGTCCTATTAGGCCTGGGGCGTCGGGCCCATATCCTACAATAAGTTCCTCCCAGTTCGACGAGACCAATGCACGCGCACGTCATCGGACATAGTGTGTCTTTTTGGCCCAATCGGACCAAGTCAAGCTTTCGTTTGCTTTATCGTTATCCTGGCGTGACCTGGAATGATGAGCTGGCGTCTCTAACGGTCGGCGCTGATATCGAGGGCAGTTGGCTTCGTGGAGAAGCTATTGTTTCCCGGTAGCCCGTCCTGTCGCCGGTTCATCTGCCGGTTGCCTTCTTCGATTGTCTCATCGTCTCCCGGTCAAACTTACCTGGGACACCTCAACTTCCGGTCATTTTCTCTATATATACCCCTTGGTTTCTTCATTATTTTCACTTCGCATCCTTAACCAAGGTATTCTCTTTGCTCTCCCTTCTCTCTACTTTCTCTCCCTAGTTTTTGGTTATTTTCTTATATCGACGCGATGGGCTCTGATCTTATGAATCTCGAGATGGGTAGTGATACTAGTGCGTCTAAAGAAGCATCCTCGAGCCTCATAACCAAGTCCTCTGCAGGCGATTCACCTCGTCAATCAAACCCTACGACTAGTACGTTATCGGGTGATGTTAGGACCAAAAAATATGAAGGAGAAATATCAAAGCGGCGAAATCAGACTACGAACCAGAGGTCGTCTCTTTCCGATCTCATCAATACGATTCCACTGTCAGTGAGGCAAAGGGTCCAAACTAATACCGCGCAAGACGATCCAATCGATACAATCCCCCTCAATGTGAGAACGAGAGTACTTGCAGAGAGGCGCGCTGAGGCGCGAATTGCAAGGGAAACCCCCTCGAGTGGGGGCGCGATGCGGGATACCGCGACCCCTATTATAGAGTCATTCATTCCTCGGCGAGACAGGGAAGGTTCGTCTGCTGCTCCGCCTACGAATATAAACTAGATGACTAGGGTCGGGACTTTGACAATATTATGGTTCACAATTAATGACAATTAATAGGCCTAGTTGCAATTTATGTAACTAGTTCGACGCGTCGACAAGTTCGAAACACTTAAATGGTTTACGAAAGAACTTAGATCGTCGAAAAGCTCTAAAGGAAAGCTCAGGTCGTCGATATATTTATAGAGAAACTCAGGTTTTCGATAATGGGTCTGACTTCTCTCTAAAGCTTTCTCTCTCTATTTTCCAACCCCCTTTCGCTTCGGGTTTGCTCCTAATTTATACTTGTTTCGTCATCATTGCGGGCAGTTAACTAGGCGTCCTATCCATCCGGCGAGTCAGCTAGTAGGTCACTGTTCACCGAGGAAGAAGGAGTTTAGGTGTACTGTTTCTTCGGCGGTCTTACGTGCCTCGTCAACTCGGCGAGATGGGCCGCGCTTCGATGGGTCTTGGTCATGGGCTTGGTCCTATTGGACCTGGGGCGTCGGGCCCATATCCTACAATAAATCCACTTAGTTCGACGAGACCAGTGCACGTGCAGGTCGTTGGACACAATGTGTCTTTTTGACCCAATCGGACCAAGTCAAGCTTTCGTTTGCTTCGTCGTTATCCAGGCGCGACCTGGAATGATGAGCTGGCTTCTCTAACGGTCAACGCTGATATCGAGGGTAGTTGGCTTCGTGGAGAAGTTATTGCTTCCCGGTCGCCCGTCCGGTCGCCAGTTCGTCTGCCAGTTGCCTTCTTTGATTGTCTCTTCGTCTCCCGGTCAAACTTACCTGGAACGCCTCGACTTCCGGTCATTTTCTCTATATATACCCCTTGGTTTCTTCATTATTTTCACTTCGTATCCTTAACCAAGGTATTCTCTTTTCTCTCCCTTCTCTCTACTTTCTCTCCCTAGTTTTTGGTTATTTTCTTATATCGACGCGATGGGCTCTGATCTTATGAATCTTGAGATGGGTAGTGGTACTAGTGCGTCTGAAGAAGCATCCTCGAGCCTCATAACCAAGTCCTCTGCAGGCGAGTCAGCTCGTCAATCAAACCCTACGACTAGTACGTTATCGGGTGATGTTAGGACCAAAAAATATGAAGGAGAAATATCAAAGCGGCGAAATCAGACTACGAACCAGAGGTCGTCTCTTTCCGATCCCATCGATACGATTCCACTGTCGGTGAGGCAAAGGGTCCAAACTGATACCGCGCAAGATGATCCGATCGATACAATCCCCCTCAATGTGATAACGAGAGTACTTGCGCGATGAGGCGCGGATTGCAAGGGAAACCCCCTCGAGTGGGGGCGCGATGCGGGATGCCGCGACCCCTATTATAGAGTCATTCGTTCCACGGCGAGACGGGGAAGGTTCCTCTGCTGATCCGCCTGCGGATATCGACTAGATGACTGGGGTCGGGACTTTGACAATATTATGGTTCACAATTAATCACAATTAATAGGCCTAGTTGCAATTTATGTAACTAGTTCGACGCGCTTAAATGGTTTACGAAAGAACTTAGATTGTCGAAAAGCTCTAAAGGAAAGCTCAGATCGTCGATATATTTATAGAGAAACCCAGGTAGTCGATAATGGGTCTGACTTCTCTCTAAAGCTTTCTCTCTCTATTTTCCAACCCCCTTTCACTTCGGGTTTGCTCCTAATTTATACTTGTTTCGTCATCATTGCGGGTAGTTAACTAGGCATCCTATTCATCCGGCAAGTCAGCTCGTAGGTCACTATTCGCCGAAGTATAAGTAGTTAAGATGTACTGTTTCTTCGGCGGTCTCACGTGCCTCGTCGACTCGGCGAGATGGGCCGCTCTTCAATGGGTCTTGGTCATGGGCTTGGTCCTATTGGACCTGGGGCGTCGGGCCCATATCCTACAATAAATCCCCCCCCAGTTCGACGAGACCAATGCACGTGCAGGTCGTCGGACACAATGTGTCTTTTTGACCCAATCGGACCAAGTCAAGCTTTCGTTTGCTTCGTCGTTATCCAGGCACGACCTGGAATGATGAGCTGGCGTCTCTAACGGTCGTCGCTGATATCGAGGGCAGTTGGCTTCGTGGAGAAGTTATTGCTTCCCGGTCGCCCGTTTTGTCACCGGTTCGTCTGCCAGTTGCTTTCTTTGATTGTCTCTTCGTCTCCCGGTTAAACTTACCTCGGACGCCTCGACTTCCGGTCATTTTCTCTATATATACCCCTTGGTGTCTTCATTATTTTCACTTCGAATCCTTGACCAAGGTATTCTCTTTGCTCTTCCTTCTCTCGACTTTCTCTCCCTAGTTTTTGGTTATTTTTCTTATATCAACGCGATGGGCTGCGATCTTATGAATCTCGAGATGGGTAGTGGTACTACTGCATCTAAAGAAGCATCATCGAGCCTTAGAACCAAGTCCACTGCAGGCGAGTCACCTCGTCAATCAAACCCTACGACTAGTACGTTATCGGGTGATGTTAGGACAAAAAAAATATGAACGAGAAACATCAGAGCGACAAAATCAGACTATGAACTAGAGGTCGTCTCCTTCTGATCCCATCGAGACGATTCCACTGTCGGTGAGGCAAAAGGTCCAAACTGATATCGCGCAAGACGATCCGATCGATACGATCCCCCTCAATGTGAGAACGAGAGTACTTGCAGAGAGGCGCGTTGAGACGCGGATTGCAAGGGAACCCCCTCGAATGGGGGTGCGATGCGGGATGCCGCGACCCCTATTATAGAGTCATTCATTCCTCGGCGAGACGGGGAAGGTTCGTCTGCTGCTCCGCCTACGAATATCAACTAGATGACTAGGGTCGGGACTTTGACAATATTATGGTTCACAATTAATCACAATTAATAGGCCTAGTTGCAATTTATGTAACTAGTTCGACGCGTCGACAAGTTCGAAACGCTTAAATGGTTTACGAAATAACTTAGATCGTCGAAAAGCTCTAAAGGAAAGCTCTAGTCATCGATATATTTATAGAGAAACTCAGGTTTTCGATAATGGGTCAGACTTCTCTCTAAAAGCTTTCTCTCTCTATTTTCCAACCACCTTTCGCTTGGGGTTTGCTCCTAATTTATACTTGTTTCGTCATCATTGCGGGCAGTTAACTAGGCATCCTATCCATCCGGCGAGTCAGCTCGTAGGTCACTGTTCGCCGAGGAAGAAGGAGTTTAGGTGTACTATTTCTTCGGCGGTCTCACGTGCCTCGTCGACTCGGCGAGATGGGCCGCGCTTCGATGGGTCTTGGTCATGTGCTTGGTCCTATTGGACCTGGGGCATCGGGCCCATATCCTACAATAAATCCCCCCCAGTTCGACGAGACCAATGCACGTACAGGTCGTCGGACACAATGTGTCTTTTTGACCCAAACGGACCAAGTCAAGCTTTCATTTTCTTCGTCGTTATCCAGGCGCGACCTAGAATGATGAGCTGGCGTCTCTAACGGTCGTCGCTGATATCGAGGGCAGTTGGCTTCATGGAGAAGTTATTGCTTCCCGGTCGCCCGTCCTGTCGCTGGTTCGTCTGCCAGTTGCCTTCTTTGATTGTCTCTTCGTCTCCCGGCCAAACTTACCTGAGACGCCTCGACTTTTGGTCATTTTCTCTATATATACCCCTTGGTTTCTTCATTATTTTCACTTCAAATCCTTGACCAAGGTATTCTCTTTGCTCTTCCTTCTCTCGACTTTCTCTCTATAGTTTTTGGTTATTTTTCTTATATCAACGCGATGGGCTGCGATCTTATGAATCTCGAGATGGGTAGTGGTACTAGTGCGTCTAAAGAATCATCGTCGAGCCTCAGAACCAAGTCCTCTGCAGGCGAATCACCTCGTGAATCTGACCCTACGACTAGTACGTTATCGGGTGATGTTAGGACCAAAAAATATGAAGGAGAAACATCAGAATGGCAAAATCAGACTATGAACTAGAGGTCGTCTCCTTCCGATCCCATCGATACGATTCCACTGTCGGTGAGGCAAAAGGTCCAAACTGATACTGCGCAAGACAATCGATTGATACGATCCCCCTCAATGTAAGAACGAGAGTACGTGCAGAGAGGCGCGTTGAGGCGTGAATTGCAAGGGAAACCCCCTCGAGTGGGGGCGCGATGCGGGATGCCGCGACCCCTATTATAGAGTCATTCGTTCTACGGCAAGATGGGGAAGGTTCCTCTGCTGGTCCGCCTGCGGATATCGACTAGATGACTGGGGTCGGGACTTTGACAATATTATGTTTCACAATTAATCACAATTAATAGGCCTAGTTGCAATTTATGTAACTAGTTCTACGCGTCGAAAAATTCTACGCGTCGACAAGTTCGACGCACTTAAATGGTTTACGAAAGAACTTAGATTGTCGAAAAGCTCTAAAGGAAAGCTCAGGTCGTCGATATATTTATAGAGAAACCCAGGTCGTCGATAATGGGTCTGACTTCTCTCTAAATCTTTCTCTCTCTATTTTCCAACCCTCTTTCACTTCGGTTTTGCTCCTAATTTATACTTGTTTTGTCATCATTGCGGGTAGTTAACTAGGCATCCTATTCATCCGGCAAGTCAGCTCGTAGGTCACTATTCTCCGAGGTAGAAAGAGTTTAGGTGTACTGTTTCTTCGGCGGTCTCACGTGCCTCATCGACTCGGTGAGATGGGCCGCTCTTCGATGGGTCTTGGTCATGGGCTTGGTCCTTTTGGACCTGGGGCGTCGGGCCCATATCCTACAATAAATCCCCCCCAGTTCGACGAGATTAATGCTTCGTGGAGAAGTTATTGCTTCCCGGTCGCCCGTCTTGTCGCCGGTTCGTCTGCCAGTTGCTTTCTTTGATTGTCTCTTCGGCTCCCAGTCAAACTTACCTGGGACGCCTCGACTTCCGGTCATTTTCTCTATATATACCCCTTGGTGTCTTCATTATTTTCACTTCGAATCCTTGACCGAGGTATTCTCTTTGCTCTTCCTTCTGTCGACTTTCTCTCTATAGTTTTTGGTTATTTTTCTTATATCAACGCGATGGGCTGCGATCTTATGAATCTCGAGATGGGTAGTGGTACTAGTGCGTCTAAAGAAGCATCGTCGAGCCTCAGAACCAAGTCCTCTGCAGGCGAGTCACCTCGTCAATCTGATCCTACGACTAGTACGTTATCGGGTGATGTTAGGACCAAAAAATATGAAGGAAAAACATCAGAGCGGCAAAATCAGAATATGAACTAGAGGTCGCCTCCTTCCAATCCCATCGATATGATTCCTCTGTCGGTGAGGCAAAAGGTCCAAACTGATATTGCGCAAGACAATCTGATCGATACGATCCCCCTCAATGTGAGAACGAGAGTACTTGCAGAGAGGCGCGTTGAGGCGCGAATTACAAGGGAAACCCCCTCGAGTGGGGGCGCGATGCGGGATGCCGCGACCCCTATTATTGAGTCATTCGTTCCACAGCGAGACGGGGAAGGTTCCTCTGTTGCTCCGCATGTGGATATCGACTAGATGACTGGGGTCGGGACTTTGACAATATGATGGTTCACAATTAATCACAATTAATAGGCCTAGTTGCAATTTATGTAACTAGTTCGACGCCCTTAAATGGTTTACGAAAGAACTTAGATTGTCGAAAAGCTCTAAAGGAAAGCTCAGGTCATCGATATATTTATAGAGAAACCCAGGTGGTCGATAATGGGTCTGACTTCTCTCTAAAGCTTTCTCTCTCTATTTTCCAACCCCCTTTCACTTCAGGTTTGCTCCTAATTTATACTTGTTTCGTCATCATTGCGGGTAGTTAACTAGGCATCCTATTCATCCGGCAAGTCAGCTAATAGGTCACTAGTCGCCGAGGTAGAAGGAGTTTTTCTTTGGCGGTGTCACGTGCCTCGTCGACTCGGCGAGATGGGCCGTGCTTCGATGGGTCTTGGTCATGGGCTTGGTCCTATTGGACCTGGGGCGTTGGGCCCATATTCTAAAATAAGTCCCCCCCAGTTCGACGAGACCAATGCACGTGCAGGTCGTCAGACACAATGTGTTTTTTTACCCAATCAGACCAAGTAAAGCTTTCGTTTGCTTCGTCGTTATCTAGGCGCGACCTGGAACGATGAGCTGGCGTCTCTAGGGGTCGTTGCTGATATCGAGGGCAGTTGGCTTCATGGAGAAGCTATTGCTTCCCGGTCGCCCGTCCTGTCGCTGGTTCGTCTGCCGATTACCTTTTTTTATTGTCTCTTTGTCTCCCGGTCAAACTTACCTGGGACGCCTCGACTTCCAGTCATTTTCTCTATATATACCCCTTGATTTCTTCATTATTTTCACTTCGAATCCTTGATCAAGGTATTCTCTTTGCTCTCCCTTCTCTCTACTTTCTCTCTCTAGTTTTTGGTTATTTTTCTTATATCGACGCGATGGGCTGCGATCTTATGAATCTCGAGATGGGTAGTGGTACTAGTGCGTCTGAAGAAGCATCGTCGAGCCTCATAACCAAGTCCTCTGCAGGCGAGTCACCTTGTCAATCTGACCCTACGAATAGTACGTTATCGGGTGATGTTAGGACCAGAAAATATGAAGGAGAAACATCAGAGCGGCAAAATCAGATTATGAACCAAAGGCCGTCTCCTTCCGATGCCATCGATACGATTTTGCTGTCGTTAAGGCAAAGGGTCCAAACTGATACCACACAAGACAATCCGATTGATACGATCCCCCTCAATGTGAGAATGAGGGTACTTGTCCACTTGCTGGCGCGTTGAGGCGCGAATTGCAAGGGAAACTCCCTCGAGTGGGGACGCAATGCGGGATGCCGCGACCCCTATTATAGATTCATTTATTCCTCGGCGAGACAGGGAAGGTTTTTCTGCTGCTCTGCCTGCGGATATGGACGAGATGACTGGGGTCAGGACTTCGACAATGACCAGGGCGCGCTTTTTGAAGATGTTGAGGCAGTGCGACTTTGCGGATCCTAACCTAGTATTTAGGATCCCGGGTCCCAGAGAGACCCCGTGGGAGCCCCCACAAGGTTAGTTCACCGTGTTCGAGGATTATTTCAGCGACGCTCGTTTGTAGTTTCCTCTCCCGAAGGTCTTCATCTCTTATTGCGCGAGGCGTCAGATGAGTATCTCCCAGAATACAATTGCATCATTTTGCACATTGGTTGGGATGTTGGTCTTAGCCGCGGAAGTCGGCGTTGACGTCTGTAGGAAGTTTTTTGCAGATGCGACGTGATTCTCCCCTAATACGATGGTGATTGATAAGGTTCATTACCCGATGGGGATGTTCTATGTTTCGTGGAAGAATCAATACAAGGTCGTCAGTGGGGTGCCGAGGAAGATATGGGATTGGCAGCGCCAATGGTTCTTTGTGAAGGTCAACGAGGCATCCGCCCCACCATGCGCCTACGGTTATTCCATGAGATGGAATATGTGTATTGGTAGAGCTTCGCGTCATTTCTTTGTTTTCTTCAATTCACACTAACCAATTTTTCGTTTATTGCAGATCGTCCCTTGCCTATCAAGAAGTTTTCCCCCGGCTTTTTTGAAAATATCAGAAAGATTCAAACGTTGGGATTGACGCAGTGGGAAGATATTACTCGCAAGAAGATCAGCGAGCGTCGGCCGATTTTTTCTATAGGTGTGTTCAATCATTGCGTCTATTACTAGTGTTTGTGAGCTTCGGCTCTAAAGAAACAACCTGAAGCTGCTGCGAAGCTATTTGGATCGGTGAAGGTCCCTGAGGTGATCGAAAGTGGTGATGGCGCGGCGACTGAGGCCGTGGCAGAAAAGGAGAAGCCTGTTGCGGCTAACCTTTCTGAGAAGGCATCCATAAAAAGAATTCTCCAAGCTCCTTCTAAGAGGAAGAGGACTGTTGTCGACGAGGTGAAAGCGCAAAAGAGGGCTTTCAACGCGAAGCTGATCATCAACGAGCCTATCGATGCTCCTCACGTGACCGAAATACCCACTGATGTTCCTTTGGTCGTTAATGCTGAAACGGTCGTCGACGAGGCTCAGATTGAGGATCGTTGGATTGTCCAAGTCGAGACGCAAGAGAGTGGGGGATCCGAGGGTGAGAGGAGGAGCGGCTCTTACGATGGGGAGGAGGAAGGGGAACGGATGCAGAGGAGGGCGCGACTTGGAGGGGGGCGCGTTATTTGGAGAATGTCGAGAAGCTGCCCCTCGATTTCCACTATGATGATGTTCTCCAGATGCACGAGGATCCCGTGGCCTGCGGAGAATTAGTGAACCAGTTGATCCCTTTGGGATCATTTGACCAGTCGGACACGCATGACATATCGAACGAGATGTTCGATGACTTCTCCGCATCTTACGCCAGGGTAAGGTTTTCTGCGCGCATACATCCCTTATACTGAGCTGTATTGACTTGTAAGTATTCTTGCAGACCGGGATGCTGGCGAATCACATGTTTATGTGGTTTAAGCTAAAGGTACGGCTAGCTCGTGAGGCGTCGATCGCTCTACGCGAACAAGTGGACAAATACTCTAGGCTATATCGGGGTGAAAAGGAGACGTCCAAAAATTTGGTCGCAGTTGGTAAAACACTCGAGGCGAAAGCAAAGGATGCGTATGCGCTGGCTGAGAGAGCGACCGCGACAATGAAAGATGCCGAGGCTTTGTGCTAAGCTTTAAAGATTGAGAGGGATGAGCTTGCTGCTAATAATGAAGAGCTCGAATCCAAGTTGAAGAGGTTTCGCAACGAAAACCGCGTACTGGCAACTCGATATGATGACGCGAACAAAGAGAGGTCGCATGTTCTTAGGAAGGTCGATCTTAAGGTTAGGGAGGCTGTTGGGGAAGCCGAGAAAGCTTGGGCCGCGTTGGTTGATGCGCGGTTCGAAAAGGTGCATAGATACCTGGATGGGATGCGCGAGGCTTGCCCTCTAGATGAGGCCATTGCTTGTTATGCAAAGGCTGGGGAGCTTTACGACATGGTGGTCAGCTTTGGGGCGCGGTACCTGATATTCCGCGCGAGTCCCTTGTTGAGCAGCTTAAGGCGAAGGAAGAAGCTAGGAAGTTGATCGATGTCGTCGACCTTTCTGCCGAGGACTTAGCGGGTTCGTCGAGGCGCCCAGAGGAAGCTCTTAAGCCTATCGAGTATCAGAACTTGTCGGTTTAGCCTGCTGGGGCGAATGACGGTGAGGCAAATGATGGGGCTAATAATGCTGGTGGGGCAGAAGACAATGTCGCTTACTGCGGCCCTTTAGGATTGTTTTTCTCTTATCTCTTTTTTTGTTTTGTTTGTAAGCTTCTTTTGTTTTGCCGCAGTCGCGGCTTGTAAGAACTCCTTTAGTGTTAATGAATTTTTCCCGTTTTAGTCTCTTCGAGATTTCTTTCCTACTTCTATTTTATTGCGGCCAGTTTTGTTTCGTTCGTGTAGTTGCGAGGCTACGTTAGCCTCGGCTTCCCCTGTGTATTCCAAGTCGTCGACGATACTGCGAGTCTGGGCTCGACTTATGAGGTGATCATCGTGCGCTGGAAAATGCGAGTCTATTGCTCGACTTTTCGGGTGCAAGTATCATTGCTTAATTGTTCCTTATTCCCATAGTGAGCGTTTAGCTAGAACGTCACTGCGAGCCAAAGGCTCGACTTTATTTTATTTTACAAAGGTTGCCACGACGAGGCTGATCTTGGTTTTTGTTTGTTTTTACGAGGGTTGCCTCGACGAGACTGAGCTTGGCTTTCGTTTATTTTTACGAGGGTTGCCTTGGCGAGACTGAGCTTGGATTTTTTTTTATTTTTACGAGGGTTGCCTTGGCGAGACTGAGCTTGGCTTTCGTTTGTTTTTACGAGGGTTGCCTCGGCGAGACTGAGCTCGGCTTTTTGTTTTTGTGAAAAGTCTAATATGAACTGGAATTGTTATTGAATAATGGATGGTAATGAGGGCGTCTATTCCCCCCCCCTCCCCCCAAGATCGACGATAANGCCTACGTATCCATTATAGAAGGATCAAGCCATTCGTAGTTCATGGTGCGTCCATACCTGAGTTAGTAGTGGTAGAGCTTGAGGTGGCGCGCATTCCAGGAGCGTGGTTGCATCGTTCCGTCTAGGTTGGCTAGCTGGTACACATCCGGTTTGACGATGTAGGGACCTTCCCATTTCACGCCGAGCTTGCCTGCTCTGTACTCTTTTGTGTTGTCGAAGACGTGGCGGTAGGAATAAGTCTCCTTCGCTGAATTGTCGAACATTTACGTTCTTGTTGTAGTATCATGCCACAGATTTTTGGTAATTTTGGATGCGTAGGAGAGCTCTGTCACGGGACTCTTCTGCTTTGTCGAGACGATGATGAAGCATCGCGTTGTCAACGTCGCTGTTCTCAGGGAGTTTTAGTCTTTGGAGGTGGTAGACGTTGACTTCGGAGGGTACCATCGCTTCGATGCCGTGAGCTAGGGAGAAGGGAGTTTGGTTTGTCGCTCTTCTTGGCGTCTTTGGTGCGACCATAGGACTCCGTCCAGTTCATCGGCCCACATGCCCTTCTTCTTCTCCAATCTCTTTGGTTGCTGCGAGCCATGGGGTTCCCAAGATAGCGTTGAAGATGGGATGCTCGTCGACTACCTAAAATTTGGTCGTGGTGACGCTTCCTCCGGCTCGAACCGGGAGTTTGATAGTTCTGATGGTTTCAACTGAGTTGCCGCTAAAGCTGGTGAGAGACTGCGTGGTTTTCTTGATGGTTTCTTTGCTGATCTCCATTTTTTAGAGGGTGCTTTTGAAGATTATGTCAACGGAGCTGCCAGTGTCGACGAGTATTCGTGTCACTTCGCAGTCGTTGATGGTGAACCGGATTGGTTCGTGTCTTATTTTCTTGCTGATTGCCGCGCCTCTTGTGTTCAGAACCAAGTGGTCCGTACTTGTGATAGATCGTATGTTGTCCCTGCGTCGTTCGAGTCTGCCCAAGATGACATTTATCCGTCGTCGTGGGGGTGGGACGTCCTCGTCCCTCTCATTATTGTTGTGTTGGTGCGGTGGGTCCATGTCTTCGTCGACCAGTTGTCTCTGCGGCTTACCGCCCCCTTCGCGATCTTGATTATGAGCGCTCCCTGTGGTTACGCGGCAGATTCTGGTTGGCTCGTTTTTGTCTGTCACGCCCTCGGTTTTCGTGGTACTTTTTGAGCAGCGTATCCTTTGAATAATGACAGTCAGCCATGTTGTGCCCCTGTCGATTATGAAATTTTCAGTAGGCATTCCTATCGTCGTCCCGCCTCTGATACGTCGGCGGACCGCGTTCTTCGATGAGGTAGTTTGTGTGTTCGACATGTTCTTCTTTTTCTTTTCCATGGTAGGCTTTGGTGTGTTTTTGGGCCATCGCGACTTTCTTTTCCTCCATCTCGATGAACCGATTGGCCTTATGCAAGGCGTCCTCTAGTGTTTGAGGTTGATTTAGCAGCAGCTCCTCGCGGAACCTTGACTCGTACCATAAGGAATTTCTTAGTGCAACGATGGGCTTCGTCAGAGATTGCTACCTTTGAAACCACTTCCTTGTACCGCTCTACGAACGTCCTAAGGGATTCGCATGGGCCCTGGCTTAGCGACCATAGATCGGCGGTGGACGTCTTCTTCACCATGAGCATGGAATAATGTTTGACAAAGGCTGTCGATAGCTACTGGAAGTTGTCGATCGATCTAGCTTTAAGGTGGGAGAACCAGGAAAGCGCGGCGCCACCTAAATTTTCCAGAAACTGTCATATAATGAGTCGGGTCAGCGTTTCCTTAAAACGTCGGGAATTTGATCTTCGCGATATGCTTTATTTTGGTCTCGGTTATCCTCCTTGTTGATACCAGGTTTAGCACCTGCCCTGAAATCCCATTTCGACCCAAGGCCCAGCTGGACGCCGACGTGACGAAGGAGAAGG